>JACJUM010003085.1:1545603-1578117 GCA_020976665.1 Heortia vitessoides
ACACTAAGAAAGTACATATTAGAAACTAGTTATTTCTTAAATGACGTCACTTAAGTTACAAAATAAAATAAAAGTAGGAAAATACACAAATGAGCTATTACGAAATTAGAATAAATTTTAAAAGGAATCTTCCTTGCAGAAATTTCGTCTGCATTGATACCTCGTTATCACCTATTTCTACCACCAAATAGCAATGTTCGTTTGCTGTGTGCCAGTTTGAAGAGTGAGAGAGGCAGTGAAATTAATGGATAATGGGACATATCTTCGAGGCACAAGGTTGTCAACGCGCTAGTGATATCCTTATCATATATCCTATCACGCGTACTGTATACTTGTTTGTCAAACTAAAATATAAAAAAAAGTATTTTTTAAAATTTAATAATTAACGTTCTCAGATACTACTATTATGCGAGTGTAGTGTTGTACACTACACTCGCATATCCATGGCTTTTCTGAATGTATCGAAATTTACAAATTAATTGAATACGTGCAAATATGTACGCCATTCTTATATATTCCAATCTACATTTCTCGTTATTAGATCTATATTATTTCATAGAAGGCGATCGTCTTTTTTATTAAAACATCGTACTATTGAACGTGTATTTGAGATAAGTACACACACATATTGAATTTGCCAATACCAAGCTCGGGACGTTTCCAGTATTCCACAAACAAAAAACCTTCAGAAACTCAAAACTCACACAAGATCATATTATTCAATAGGAGAACCTTTCATTTGCCGGTCTTCCATTGAACGAATGAAACCTTTTCGGTCTTTCGGTTTCTTGCCCGGCCCCCATTCGGACGGCAAAAAGAATCCAACATAATTGCTACCAAGGCTTTTAGATCGGGCCACTAGAGGAACGTTTTATGTTTGGAAAGTGCGAGTTGTTATTTTTGCGGACCCAAATTGGACTTACTGTGCAGGATGTGAAACAGCGAATAAGTTGGGGATATCGCAAAGTAAGCAGTGGAGTTTATATGTATGTTATGTTGGTAGACCTCATACGTAGTCCGCATTGGTACCACACTCTCACCTATTTCTACCACCAAAGTGTTCGCATTGCTGGATTCCGGTATGAGAGACAATAAATTTACTGGGTGATCTGGCATACTATCCTCAAGTAACAAGGATGGCAACACGCGAGCAAATATCACTACATTACGATCGTCTATATGGTGCGGTGACGCTTGCAAACAAACGGACTGTTTGCTTGTTTGTCGACCTAGTCTGATAAAAATAAAAGATATGTCATGCAGCTACCTTTAGACAAAAGGCGCATATATCGAATATAGATTATAAGAATTTTTAACTTAAAAATTGGTTGCCTGTAAAGTCGGTATACGGGCGAGTGTTTTACGTGACAACGACTTTGAGTGGTAAAATAATTTTAATGTGAATATTCACTCGTATAGTAGAAATAAGGATGAAATAATAGTAACAATTTAAAACATTAATTTATACAAAGAATCTCGCACTGAATTTCATATTAACTTAATTTTATTTTTACCTTTACACATACATACGTATTTATATACAAATATACATACAATAACTTGCAATACATTTGCATAACACACGTCACAATGAGAGCGAGTGAGAGGGACGCGTGCCTCTCACTCGCTCTCATTGTAAGCGCATAACGTGAGCGGAGCGTAACGCAGTTTCTTGAAGTGTCACCCGGCAAACCAATTTATAAGACGTTGTCACTTCAATATTCTGTAAGATCTGTTTTTTAAAATCGCCAATTAAAAACATTACCTCTGACGGGCCCAATGGCGCAGATGGTGATGATACTATTTTATGCACAAATGGTTTCATCCGCACCTAAGACATATATTTGTTTGTTCTGTATCTGGGTGTAAAAAATATGTATTATATTTGTGATTCCTCTATAGTCTGATATCTGTAAAACAAGTACTTAAGAGTTAGGTATGAGATGGGATGTTGTGTTAAAATTTAATAACGTAATATAGTTGCAACTTTTTATATATTCGAATACTCCACACTAACATTGAAAGACAAATGTTAATTAGATTTGGGTATGTGCAGTACCCTTGGATGAGACTAGTACAAAAGTGATTTATAAGACAAAGGTTGGCAGTTGGCTTTAAAGTGCCTATGCTAAACGAATTCAACAGATGCTTAGAAAAAGTGCTACTAATGCAGTCTATGTTAAATAGCCGCTTATGTATCAAGAAATGTATGTAAGTGAAGAAAGCAAAAATCGAAGCAATCAAGAAAGCTCAGGATTTAATTTAAAATTAAAAAGACACAAATTATAGAAACAGGCGTCAGATAAGTTATATCTGCATAGCAAACACCTCTCACCCTCACCTATTTCTGCAGAAGAATTGTGACATAATATCCTTGTGTCACGAAGTTGGCGACGTTCTATTAATATCCTGGCGATAGCTCGAGCGTCTGTAAGACCAAGGTAGCGTTTACAAGCACATAAACTAAAAACCTATTTGGCATCAAAATATAATATTATTCTCTATATATATTTTTTTATTTCAAATCTCTACCTCTAGACCTCTATTTCAAATACAGCAATATTTAAATATACAAACAAACATCGCCGTTACAATCTAATTGATATAACAAATACAAAGGCTACATCCAGTTCTATCTATGTAACATGTTTTCCTCCCTTCATCTCCCAATGTAGTCCATTGTAACAGGCCATGTCAAAGTGTCCCGTAATCTGTCACGCCCTTTTCCTGGCCCAACACGTCCCCCGCCCCGCGCCCGCCCCCCCCCACGAGGAAGATACCCTTGAATGACAAATTAGGAGATCTTACAGAGCACGAAATTGCTGCCCTCATATTTATTATTGAATTTCTCTATTTTTGGAGATCGCTTATGCAAGGGGTTGATATTTTTCTCTTCTTACTGCGTGTATTGCAAACATAAATTGCCTATCAACAAAACGCACTTGAAGCACGGTAACAAAAAACTTAGTGACACACTGGGGACGGTTTCTCCCTACATGAAGATTCGAATATAATGTTTAAACTGTATAGTAATACGAATAACAAATATTTTCTACTCATAATAAAACTACTCTTTAAATGGCCTTATGAAGCAGTTATTTAATTATTTTTTTGGCACTTTGGTAACCTTACGGCAACCGTTTTTAAGTATTAAGTGCAGCAAAGTTAGATTAGAAAAAGAATCGGAGGTCTTTTACGGCTATAAAGATACCACTTTTTACGATCGTGACATATCTCTGTCAATCCATCCCAAATAGGGACGGGGAATGCTGCTGCCCATCCCCGCCCTGTACATTTGAACTACACTGTTGTAGATAGATATACTGTCATCTATTGGTCTTATCTAAGTCGCCTCTTACGACACCTGGTACCCCTGTACCAGGTATCGTAGGTACCACGAGTGTTCCACTTTGCCAGAACCTCACGGCTTAATGTCCTCTACTAAGGAAACTTAATTCCAGCAGTGGATAGGCTACAACTATTATGAGGAGTAGCATATTTAAAAATGTCTTGAACCTCTTGCGGCACTTCGCCTATCAATTTTCATTAATAAATCGAGGGGCAAATGGTAGTGATTCTATCTTGTAGTCCAAAGATCGTAGGTTCTATGTTCACTCATGACAAATATTTATATGATGATATTCGTATTTGTTCTGTGTCTGGATATTAGACAAGTAGGTACTATGAGCAACTAATGCTTACACGTAGACTTCATTCTATTTCATGTCTCCAATAGCTGACATTTGACAAATTGAAAGTATAAATCCTCTTTGTTGTCAAAACTTATTTGAAGTATTTGTTAGCGTAATTATTGTTAAATACTCGTAAAGGTATTCTTTTTTATGTTAAACTACTTTATAATTACGTAATACTGCTCACTATTATCAAATATAACACTTAAAACATTCAAACAGTTCTCTGAAATCCCTGTAGCATATCAGTGATAGTATTGGTAACCCAAGGGTTGTGTATTCGATCCCAATGGAGACCCTTGGGAATACATTTATATAGAAAAAAAAAGAAAAATCTTCTTCGTCACATACAGCATGCAAAAATTGCAATAATAAAAATTATTTGTATTTGCTTAAAAAAAAGCGAACAGTCAGTTTGCTTCTCTTTTTATATACATATGTTTATATATATATAAACAAAAAAACATATACTGTCGTTTTAAGTATTTTTCTATACTAATTATTTATGATTCTCACCGTTTGAACCTCTCCTGAACTTCCACAAATGCATCAAGATCAAAAATAGCCAAATCGGCCCAATCATTCTCAAGTTATAGCGGGATAAACAAACAAATTTTTGACTAACCTATCCAACAGACACTGTAAATATATACTATTTTTTTTAACTATATACAAAGGGATAAACAAATAAATTTTGAGTTCGTATTAAAACAAATAAAAATCCTGCCAGATGTATCTGTTTTCAAGGCAAATGTAAGTTATTTGGTAAAAAGAGTATGATCGATCGAGATACACATTTCTCCCTTTGCTGACAATATAGTAGCATGACACTCGTCGACGTGTCATGCCTCATGACAGGTGAATAAATAAAAATACTATCTGACTGTCAGCGACCTATCACCGTGTTAACGTGACAGGTGGCATTGATACTTTTATGTTTGTTTCATATAAAGACAGTAAAAAGACTGCATTAACCTTTTCTATTTTAGTATATTCTATTTAAAAAAATACGTGAAATAAGTATGGCAAAAAATAATTAAAATTTAATTCGGATTCTACATATTTAAGAGTTGGATTTTTTTGTAGTTGTTATCATTTTATTTACTCGCTAAATTATATATATGCAGGAAATGAATCTCATTCATAAATTCTCACATCATTTGCCGACCATAAAATCTTGCACGTTATGTTTTAAGGAAACGGTGTTTCTCACTATTGATCTTTAATTAAATGTTAGCAAAAGCACAAACAAGTATCCGGAAAATTCAGCTAGTAATTCGCCAAAAGGTCATATAATATCTAGTTATGGTTCTAGTATAGGCTTATAAATAAATGAACATAACCGACGTACGAGATACGTTGATCTGGCTCTCATAAAAGCTCAAAGCAATTGTATTACAGATATCAGACAACAGATGAATCACAAATATAATACTTGGATATTTCTCAATAACACCCAGACACAGAACAAATACAAATATTGATGTAATAAATATTAACCCTGGGATCAAACCCGCGACCCCACGACTTTTGGCGCAAAGGATAAGACCACTACCATCTTTGCTTTCGTGCCCGTGAATTAATATATATTCATGAAAACTTTGTAAGCACGATGCAGGATCTGTGACGTGATTGGTTAACGCGTTGTATATCGAGATACTGTTGTGGCGCCACAGTTACATTATGTTTAACACAAACGGGCCCGATGGCGCAGATGGTAATAATCCTATCTTGTACGCCAATGGTCGTGGTTTCGATCCCCACCCAGATCAAATAATTATTTGATAAATATTTATATTTGTCCTGTGTCTGGGTGTTTTTTACAAGTATCCAAGTATTATATTACTAATTCTTCTGTTATCTGATATCCGTTACATAAGTGCTTTGAGCTTCTTCTGAGAGTCAGGACAAATATTATAGGTCTAGATGTAATACATTTGTGATTCCTCTGTTGTCTGATGTCCGTCATACAAGTACTTTAAGCGACTTATCACGGAATCAGGTCAACGTATAAGATTTTATGGTAATTTATTTTTATTATTATCAAATATTCCAGAAAGTTAAAACAAATTATATAATAAAAAATACTTACTACGGAACCCCGCGTACTTAGACCTACATCACCATTAAAACTTTGTCGGCCATCTTTATATGAATTCAAAATTGCGTTTGGTTTTAAGGAATTGGTAACATCAAGTTCAATGGGGGCATCATCGGAGAATTTTCCTGCGCCTCGCGCTCGTATTTTAAGACTGTTTGATTGAATGTTATATTCCTTTCTTTACGAATGACTGTACAATTTTTTCAAATCGTTTTCGTTCATCTGTAAAGAAAATTTTATATTTTTTCTGTGTGTAATATTGTGCCTCTTTTTGATATTGTGTCAAAATATATATACATTACAAACGAGAAAGTTTGTAGGTATTGATTTATGTTTGTTACTCTTTCAAGCTAAAATTCGATCTAGATAAAGGTTAGCCGTGAGGTACTGGCAGAGTGAAATAATACCTCCCCTGTACCGAGTGTCGTAAGAGGCGGCTGAGGTACCAAAAGCGACAGTTGGTGATATATCCATCCGTAACGGCAATTATGGGCAAAATTTCTTCTACCTTGAGGGCTTAGCCCAGCAATGAACTTCCAATATGGCTCATGATGAAGTTTACACACAAAATGTGGATCAGTCAGATGACCGCGTGGGATAGATCTGGTTTTTTTTATTTTTTTCTATGGAATCGTCACGGCTTTTTCATGCTCCGAGTTCTCTATAATTTTCTAATTGAACTACTGATAAAAACTAGTTTAAATAAAACGCAACAGAGATTATCCTATTTTTGCAGTTAATGCTACAACCATTCTATATGTTGAATTAAGTCAATAAACTTATAATTATTTTTTTCATTTTATAATTTTAAATTATTGAGTTTACCGGCTTTTTTTAGACCAGGTCAACAAACAAGCGTACAGTCCGCGTGATAGTAAGTGTCATTGCAGCCTATAAACGCTCGTAATGTCACTGTATAAACATATACTGTATAATGCATAAGGTATAAGGTATAAAGAAATCCTGAACAATTGTACCCGGCATTAAATTCCAGTGCCGACTCTAACATCAAGTTTCTTTTCCAGGAAATCGAGCATTGCTACTACCATGGCACTGTCAAGGATTACCCTGGAGCTTCCGCTGCCTTCCACACTTGCAATGGCGTGTCAGGGGTTATTCATATCGGCAACGAGACGTTTGTCATCCACCCATTCTACGGCGGCGATCTATCGGTCAGTGAGCATGCATTTTTTGAGTTAAGGTATCCCTGGACCCTGTGTATCTTATTGTTTCTATCAAGCTACAGAATTTTATCAGTGTGAAAATTTGTTATAAATTAGTTTTAAATATTATATTTTGACCAAACTATACGCCGATAGAAGACTTATTTGATACGAATATATCAATCAGGAAATCATTTTAGAAGCCCAAGCCTTCCCAGCATTCACCAATTTTCAAGGTAATCAAAAAATTGGTATAAGGACTATTTGTTACTAACCAAAAAAAAATTGTTAATAATAGATAAATATTTTTGGATGTCTGTCCCCAACACTTTAAAACAGGCGATGAGAATTATTTGCGAAATTTTAAAGGTAGGAAGCTAAAATAAATGTTTAGGTTGAGTACAGTTCTCTTAAGCACATATTCGGTGTCTATGTTACAATACCGAAAGTCCTTGAGTCGTCAATGCAGTACGAGAAACTTTTGTGCAAACTACGCTTGTGAAAGGCTTACCATTAAGGCTTTATTAAAAAAAAAATCTGTTTAAGAATAAAATAAATATAGCTCATAATAAGAATTACTATGAATATAATATAATATGAATGTACGATATTTGATATAATTCGTGAGTAAACGCTACGAAAAAAAAATACCGAAAAATTCTGCAAACATCACTTGACTCAATCTGTATTACATTATATATATTTCAATAAAATGTAGTCAGTACGAAATAGATTTGTATGCCTTTAGAATGAAATCCACAGTTGACTTTTAATTACATTTCAAAAAAAAAAGAAAAACAGAGCATTTTTCCTTCCCAGGAGAAATTATAAAACGTATAATCTTGATTAATTACAAAAAACAAGAAGTTCCCTATATATATATAAAATAATTTGACTCATAAATTATTAGATTCGGAGTAATACAAATAATTTGATATCAGTATCAACTGAATACAATATAATATTATACAACATCTCATACGTTGACCTGACTCCGTGGTAAGTCGCTACAAGCACTTGTGTTATAGACATCACACAATAGAGGAATCATAAATATAATACTTAAATACAATACATCCAACACCCAGACATAGAATAAACATATATATCATCTAAATACATATTTGTTCTGGGATTCGAACCTATTAGATAGGATCACTACCATCAGCGCCACCAAGCCCTTAAAGTATATAGCGGATTTAGTTAGTATATAGCTATTATCTATCACATACTTCCATTATACTTTAGCAATATGTACTTATTATACGCGTCAGACTTAACTATATACATATATTTAACAAAATAAAATCTAAAAATATCCTCTCTCAAGTTGGATCCAATTACAGTGCACACACAGTAAATAAAAAAAATAATTAGAAATGGGTTAATAGTTTAAAAATTCATTCCGGACAAACGCCGCGACACCAAATTTTAACAAAATCTGTCTCATCCCGCTAACTGGGAAGTAATGATCATAATTGTAGGTAGCGAGGGTCTAATGCTGGTCATCACTCATCACGCAAGGTTGGGGGATTTTCTGCCTTGCCAACTAAATGTTGTACCGGATCAAGAATGACTTTTAAGTCCCAGAAAGATTTTTTTTTCCCCTAGAGAGTGAGATTACAAATTAAGAGACATAATTCTGTGATGAGTTTAAAAGAGATAACTTCTAATGATATATATGTATATATGTGCGTATGTTAATTTTCTTTTTTCTATGTTTTGTTGCACGTTGAAGTTATGATGTGGTAAAAATTTGGGTTTCTAATATTGAACAACTCAGTTATTGTTAGTTTCGAGATGTCAAACTGCCAAATTTCCATAAATTATTTCAATGAATATGGCAATTTATAACTGATATACACGCCCGATATTTTTTTATTTGTTTCAACTTAGTAACTTCTGGGCTAATTACAAGTAAATATTATATTTACTAGAAAAAAAATTAACAAAGGGCGTCCCGCCTAAGGCCTGAGACAAGTTGATTTTTTCTAGTAAATATTATCTTAAATATAATTCAGCATATTTAACGTATAAAAAAACTTCAAAAATAAATAATAAGGACTTCGCACAAAATAAAAAAATTATAAAATAGTGTCATTAATAATTAATCTTTTTGCCCGACAAAGAAGAACTTTTAACTATTTCCGATTCAAACACGACCCGAGCAGCCACAGTTTTCAGCGAAATAAGATGTACTCGAATTTGCCTTTGACCATTTACATACACGACGCCAAAATGAAAATCGTTTCGCAACAAATATTAAAGGACAACCGAGCTATGTATAGTTTCTTTGTACCTTTGGAGCGCGGAATCTTAACATTTTCCGGTCGTCCTAGACCTCGCGGTTACCATAACTCTATAGATATATACGCCCGCTCTAAGTACACAAGCTTTTAAGGAAACACGGTATATAAAACGAACTTCTTCAGTTTCGCAGAATGTCTCTGTGTATCAGACTAACTCTAGGCTCTTCGAGTCCGCTGAAAAGATTTATTTATTTAGTATTCTCAATTTAGGTTACGACTTGACCGAATATATGGCAGGTTAATTAGTTTTTTTTAATGGAAATACGTAAGTTACGTTCCAGAAAAATTCAGAAATATAAATTCTTATAAAACTTATGCGGGTGTACAGAAATATGAAATTTCAACATCTCCTTAATAATTTTTTGGAGTCGATCCAAGACTACACCGTTTTATTTTTCACAGGAAACTGGGAACAAAGTGATAACTATTTTTTGGCAAGTTAACGAATCGTAAATTACGAAGATGCTATTTTAATTTTCAGCATTAAAATGAATACGTAATAATTTTCATATTTTCCTTCCATAGCGAAATTAGTGAAATATGACTTTATGTCCTTTTCACATAGCCTCTCACACACACTTACTTATTATGATTTTTACATATACACACATTTGGGAGGAGTGACACCATATAGAAGTTTCAACTGTTTTATTTATAAAATATCTATATTACTATTATTTTCTTACAAAAATATTATTATTTTAAACTTAAAATAATAACTCAAATAACAACAACAATATTCGTTTCAAATATTTCTTTTTAGAACCACCAAAGTGCATATTCTTTTTTAATAGAAAAATAATTTTACGAATTCACAATATTTATTGAACATCTATCCAACTATACCTTACGCAATCGAGTCGACGAGACAACATCTCACCTTTAAATGTATTGGAGGTACCTCCCTCACCATTATTATATATTGAAACGTTCTTCTATTACCTTATCGGTATCACTGACATCGGTGCGAACATAGATTTTTTCTAGTAGATACAAACAGTCTCTGAGCTAAACAGCTAACAAATAAAATATTATGTTGACCATGAAACCCTATAATCCACTTTGTAACGAGATCCAGATAACAGCTGCCAAACAGTGAAACAGAAAGAATCTGACACTGAAATTAAAAAAAATGGTTCACTGTGCGAGACAATTCTGTTTGTGAATAATTATTATCTACTGAGCCTAAAACAAGATCAAAACAGTTGATCGATCAGTGGAACAAAAAAAAAGCCTAAAATAAAATAGAACACTGTGCGAGACAAGACGGAGAATTCCAACCGCATTCTGTCAGTGAAAGCCAGTACAAACAACCACCGAGCCAGCCAGCAACTCCTAACACGCACACATCTTATGCCACAGAGGCTTCATGAATCGCAACTGCCACACAGTAATCAATACAAGTTGTATCGAGCCGCGTTAATTACACGCGTAATTCAAGAGGCTTGTAATTGCCTTCATTTGACAATAATTGTGGTGCGTCTGTAATTAAGCGGGTATTAAGTAGCACGGAATGAATATGTCAGTTGGAGTAATCTATCGCGTAATTGGTGATATGTTGTTGTTTTGCCATTGCACATCTATGATGTGACCTGGATGACCTCAGAATATGTGTACTATATGACCTGAAACTGCAGCTTTGTGCACATTTCAGAATATATATAAGTTAACATACTACTATGTATATTATTAGGTACTAATCAAAATCTTTCTTAAACTAATCCACTAAGATTAATACATTTCTTCTATTCGTCCAGGTCGACAAATAAACGTACAGTCTGCGTGATTGTAACCGTCACTGCAGCCTATAGACGCTTGTATCTAGTGACATCACAAGGATATCACTATCGCGTTGCCAACCTTGTGACTTGAAGACATTATGTGACATTGCCCAGTAATTTCAGTGCTCTTCTCTTCTCCCACTCTTCAAATCGGAAGAAAGCTATGCAAACACTGTTATTTGGCGCATTATATAAATTTTTAAATCTATAGAATCACAATGAAATTAAAAACTAACGTCTAAATGTCCAATAATTCAAAGATTTATAAAAAAGAGGTTTAATTTGTAAGCGACCATATAATGTTAATAATTTTTTTTTGTACGTGTCGCTTGTCATCTTATTAGGATTTTTTTATTTTGTAACATCTTAACACAATTTTATTTCTTTTTAATCCACGTTATTTTCAACAATTTTCTGCTATTCAGTTTTTTTTATCGTATAATTAAGTTAAAATTACAAGTTTCAGATATCTCCACACATATGTGCAATTAAACTATGTTTTATGTGTCACGTTATAATTCTAGTCACATATCTATTAATTATTAAATTGTACAGCCCGCTTTAACTTCTTTTGGGCACATAGTACATTTTTGTCTCTTCATCCTGCGCGAGTAAATGCCGTATTTGGCCTATAACAACCTACCTGTACCACAAATTTTAACCTGTACTTGTAACATATATCATCAATCCTGAGAACAGTTGCCATAAAGTAACTAAAACATAGACCAATAAATGGAAAAAATGTAATAAACCTCGTTTTCAAGTCGTTAAAAGAATAGCTTTATAAAGTAATGTAAAAATTAAACCTTACCTCTTTACAAGTAATAATGATTTTTTTCAGACCCTATAGTTCCAAATGAATAGTACCTATAACCTGTGTTATTGACAAATACAAACACAACAAAGAATATATTATCGAATTGTGTGCAGTTATTATAGTATATATATATGAACATTTGTTATTTATAAAGATGGTATCTATTCATGATCTGGTAAGAAAATATTCTAAGACATTGTCATTTCTTTAAAACAAGTATTTAACATTTCCACAGCTTTATTCAATGTCTCTTTTAAAATTAATATCCAATAAATGAACAATAGAAAAAAAAAACAAACGCTCCCCACACCCGTGCCATTCCGCAAATCATTCCTTCTTTTATTCTTGATTAATGTCAGCTACGAATGGCGGCCATATTTGTCGGCGCCTTTTAATTCCGCGCCGCCATCTTTTTTTCTTCAAAGCAGGCGCAATAGCGGGATCGGCGGAGAACTTTATATTACATAAAGGATCATTGCTCTTGTGCGAGCATATAACCTATTTCTTTCTAAAGCTATTACTTTCATTAAGAAGAGATTAATGAAGTGTGTCTTATGGTTGATATGCGTTTTGACAGTACAATGTTGAGTTCAGATGCTATATTTGTTGGCAAAATAGTATTTTTTAAACTATCATGTAAGTCCCAGATATTTGAGACAGAAATGAAATTAATAAACATTTTTTATGTGAGATTTATATATAATACAATTTTTATATTTCTATACTCACTCTCCAGTATTAATCATAAAATTAAGCAAAATTATTTAATATTGGCAAATTTCATCTTATATCTATAATAAAAACTATTCTATTTTCACATTTAATAATGCGTACATACAATAATTATAATAATAAATTCCCACAACATTGCATATATGGCTCCGTGGTACGTCGCTTAAAGCACTTGTAAACACTTAACGGACATCGAATAACAGATGTCATACAAATATATTTCTTAAACACATAAATTTCACACATAGACAGAAAAAACACAAATATTATCATATAAATATTAGTCCTGGGTTGGGATCGAACCCACGACTTTTGGCACACGAGATAGGATCATAACCATCTGCGCCATAGGTCCGTCAATATCATGTACTTTCTTCTTATGCACTCAGAAGTCAAAGAACAATACAGAACACATTATCAACGCTTTCACTAAAAATATGTTTTCAAACAGCACAACTGAATGGCTATGAATCACTCCTTCAATTTCAATCACTCCTCAACCCCATCACTATCACAACACACCGCGGGCACAACATGCTAGTGACGTGACAGCGTGTACGTCACGGAGCGGCTCCAGAGCCGTAATTAATGTTAGCGATATCACGTGACATAAACGGTAAGCGCCGGCTTAATGATGCACTCAAGACGGGACACGGGATACGACGGGATAATCTAGTTTGCCTCAACATTGACAAGTTCAAGTTGGTAACGTTGGTGGAGCGGTACTGACCTGAAAGGGTTACAATTGGAGACAGAATCTAATATTATAGATGATTAAATTAAAATAATGGCTAATTGTAACTCTGTTTCACTAAACATATGCTAACTCCTACAGAGTGATACATATCCGATCTCGATTACACTTCAATCATTTATATTGTCCTAGGACTTTTAGATTGTTAAATTTCAGGTCAGAGTAGATTTATGCCATACAAACATATAAATTTGCAAAATAGAGTCGTTAAAAATAATATTATTAAAAAAAACGTGATTAACTTAAGAAATAAATTTGCGTTTCCGATTATATGAATGAATTTATTTTACAATACTGTATTTAATAAATATTAAAGAACTAATGTCAAAATTTAGTTTATATTACGTCCACGCTATGGGGTGGCACCACTGCCTATGCACATCTGTCACTTTTAAAACATGCATGAATATTTGTTTGACCTCGTTATAAACATAGTTTTTGTCCTATATATTAAAGTAGAAGCAATTGTGTCGCATGATACGTATCTTGACATTTGACCGTTACAGTATAGTTATTGTAAAAAAAATATATGGCACGCAAAAAATAACGCTAAGCAACTGGGGAATTAATCTGGTGTTATATACCGCGTGTTTGTGTCACGCGCGCTGCCATTTGTCACGTCGACAATAATCTGTCGTCTACAGGAACGCCTTGCTCTGTTCCCTCTTAAATAAAGCGTCGCTGCCTTTATAAGGCTGTTCTGTCCGATGACTATGAAAGTTGTACAATAACGTTATGAAAATGCAGTATATCGCGTGTGGCCTATATGCTAGGTTTTAGTGATGATTAAAATAATGATAGGTGATAGACAAGCAAATATGATCTATACGGAGCAAATATCCATTAAAGAAAACAAATAAAATCCTAAAAACCGTGAGTTACTAACATAGAAAAATAGCATCTCCCACTGTCCCAAGTGTCTTAAGATGCGATTTAGGTTCCACAACCGATGGCGGTATATCCACCCGGAACAGCGTAGTCCAAATGCAACAAGGCGGGAATGGGCAGCGTGCGTCACATGGAAATGGGCAGCATCACTCTCATTGTGAAGTTGCGCTCTGCGATTGCCACCACGCCTGCCCAGGGCGGCAATTATGGACACAAATGACCCTATTTTAGGGAAGCCTATGTCCAACAGTGGACTTTCTGTGGCTGATATGATGATGATGCCAATTGTCAGTTCTGGCAGACGACTCTTACAACACCTAGTAATATCTCAGACTGACACGACGGTAGACTTGCTTTATATAAATAACTAGATGTGCCCGCGACTTCTCCGCGTGTAATAGTTTTTTTGGGTACCATACCATACTAATTTACCTTAATTTATATAAACTTTGAATGTCATGTTTAGTTAAATTGAATCAATGGCCTGAAAAATAAGTTTTAATTGTCTAGCTCTAAAAAAAGGGATACTTCCGTACAAATTTTCAACCCCCCTTTCAACCTTTTACAACCCTTATTTCGAATTAAAAAATAGCCTATATCCTTCCTCAGGGTTTAAAAATTGTCTGTGCCACATTTCATCAAAATCGGTTGAGAGGTTTTAGCGGGAAAGCGTAACAGACAGACAGACAGAGTTACTTTCGCATTTATAATATTAGTAGGGATTCACTCAACATCTTATATATTGACCTGACTAGCATATAAGTCTTGAAACTGATAGCACATGTGTTACGGACATCAGACAACAGAAGAACCGCAAATATAATACTTAAATACATAAAGTCCAAACACAGAACAACCCGAAATATAGTCCTCTATATATTTTAATATATATTTTTCCTGTGTGAGGATAATATTCTAGACCTTTAGCGCAATTGAGAGGAGCACTACCATCTTCGTCATCGCTTTTCATGTAGTATTTAACTGTGTTGGCGTACCGTCGCATCCACAGTTAGTCAGGGCCTCTGGGGATTAATATCACGCCCACTTACCCACACTCAAACTACCGAAAGATTTCAATGCAATGTAAAATGCAAGTACTTTGACTTCTAGTGTCTCATCTTCATCATATCACTTGCAGGACATTCACTGCTTGACATAGGCCTTTCCAAGTGATTCCCAATGGGACCAGTTTTACACGGCCTGCGTCCAGCGCGATCCTGCGGTTTCAGTCAGATCTGTCGTCTGTCCATCACGTGGGTGGACTTGTAGGATGGCTGGTACGTGGTATCCAACGGTTCTGCGTGCCAAGTGCCCTGCCCACTGCCACTTCAACTTGCTGATTCACCGGGCTGTCGGTGACTTTGGTTTTTTTACGATTGCCTCATTTTTTATTCGATTGGGCAAGAGTGTTTAGACCATTTTAATGTCTTGTATAAATTTGCTTACAAATTACACCTGAATGAGGAGCCGTCATTGCCGCTAAGTCAGAAATTATTATAAGTATTACGTTCTAATTAAAATTGGACTTCGGAGAGATTGCTGTTCGTCTCGAATATCTCGATCGACTAATGAGTGGGAATTTAATTTATTCTCAGACCGTTAAATTTTTTATTAAGTTCTCTTGATACTTAAGTGAAGTAGAAAGCTAATAACTTTGATGTCTTCATCGCCAATACCTGCTCATAATGGCAATCATGAGCAGATATCCTAGGATATAATGGTAATGAACCTTTTTTTCACAGACATTTATTTTATAAAAAATACAATTCCATAGACATGCATTATACATTTATACATAAAATTTTATAAATGATAAACAAAATAGGTATTTTTTTTACACATACCACAATATATATATATTTATACGCTGTCCATTTGCTCCAATCATATTGTTAAAGCTCGACCGATTTAATTTTTTCCGAATAAATGGAATCCAAATTATGAATTAAATTAAATTAAATTACTAAAAAAGTATTGATATTTTTTTAGTCAGGTGTTAACTTACTGGTTCTCGCAATATATATTTATATATAAAGAACAAAAAAATCACTAATATAATACTTGAATATATATTTAACACAAATACCATATGCCGTGGGGTACCGGCAAAGTAAAAGTTAAGGTACTAAGACTGACAGATAGCGGTATATCCATCCGAAACCATGTAGCTCAAATGTACTGGGCGGGGATAGGCAGCTGCATCCCCTTTGCAAAAGCTATGCTTTACGATTACTAACACCTTTGCCCAGCGCAGCAATTATGGGTAATATGCACCCTTAATCGGGGTGACCCTCGTCCAGCAGGGGACTTCCAATGGCTGTAACAGAAATATTCGTGACATTTTTGTTTGTCTTGCGTAAGAAAAGAACCCGTAACCTTAGGCGCATAAGACAGGAACGCTGACAATTTTACGAGCATATGCATATGACTAAATCATATACTTATTTACCATGCTAGGTATAATATATAACAAAATCAAAGATTCCATTTAAAATCTGTAGGGACACGATCTCTAACTAAGCTACCCCAAATGTCGTGCTAAATAAAACAAATACCTCATTACTGGGGAGTAGGAAATCCTTGGTATAATGAGGCACTAATGCGCGCACGTCCCGGGCACATCTCGGGATACTTGTCCACAAGGAGATTACTGGTAAGAGGAGAGGGTGCCCTCTACGAGTGTATTTTGTGGTATTAGTTTATATAGCTAACCTAACCTAAAATTACAATAAAATAAATTAAAAGTAATAAACATTTCAAATATCTTACACTTTGACCTGACTCAGAGATAAGTCACTTAAAGCGCTTTTGTTACGGACAGCAAACAGCATAGCAATCTCGAATGTAACTAAAATACATATTTAACACCCAGACACAGAACAAATACAAATATTTAACATATAAACATTTGTCCTGATTGAACCTAATTAGGGCACAGTCGAAAACCGTAAGCTTGTTTGGTTAATAGAATAGAAAAAAAATAGCAATTCAACGAGTTAATATTATATTAAATAAATACTATTACTATAATATTAATTTATATTTTAATATTAAATATAAATATTAGATATAAAATTTCTTAAAATATATTTTACTAGCTATCATTATTATTATTAAAACAGCCGTAGAACTTCCAGTACTTAACATAAGCCTCTCTAAAAAATCGGCAATTTTGCCCATAATTGTCGCGCTGGGCAAGCGTGGTGGCAGTTGTAAGCACAGCTTCGTGAAGAGGATACTGCTTCTCATCCCTACATTGTAGTATTGAAGCTACGCTAACTTGGAGGGATATACCACCAACTGTCGGTGCTGGTACCTTCATCGCCTCTTTCGACACCTGAAGATACTATTTTATTTTTATTCTACTGGTACATTCATACTTACAAACTTTCACGTTCATATTCAATTCTGTAGAAAAATATACCTTTTGTATAGGCAGTAAATCGTGGTAATACCAGCATCAAAAGTTATCTGAGATTACCGCAATTTTTTAAGCAATTTATAAGTCTAGACAGTTTTAGACAAACTTGAGGGTCGCTTGGAAGTCACAGTAACTTTTTTTATCTCAAAATCAGTAAAGAACTCCAGCTTTCGAAAGTAAACTAAATAAATATAATGAGAAAATAAGCGAATTTTTGATAGATAACATATCAGTTTTTTTCAGGAATTTCATGTTTTCTCTAAGAATAATAATATCAATAAATAAATGTCATATATTAACCTGATTTTGAGATAAGTGGCCTAAAGCACTTGTGTTACTGACATCAGATAATAGAGGATAGCATATTTATCATATAAATATTTGTCCAGGGTGAGGAGCGAACCCACGACTCTTGGGATATAAGATAGACAGGAGATCACTACCATATGCGCATCGGGCTCGTCATTAAATAATAATAAAACTCTTGACTGTGCACAAAAAAGACATTATGAGAAAGAATAAAGAACTGTCAAGTTATTATTCCTTATCGCTAAGGGCAATCTCTTCCAGGCAACTTTTGGATGGACATAGGCGAAGAGAATATAAAAGGGTAGTTAGATGTGTTCTACTTTTTTATTTATAAAGAAAAAATAAAGTAAGTCCAGCAATGGATTTTCAGTAGCTGGTATGTTGGTGATCAAAATTGAAAAGGTTTGAAGTATACGATCATTATATTAGCCATATGAAGGCCATTATTGGACACATTGGACCCTTTGATTGCGCTGATCAGGTGCAGCTTTGGGAAGGGGATGCTGCTCTACAAATTCCTATACTATTCTATTTCAGCCGCGTTGTTCCGGGTGGATAAACCGCCATCTATCGGTTCCAGTCTCACTTTCTAGCACATGATATAGTTTCCCATCCCCCACCCTTTAGTATATTAATGCGCTGTTTCGTGTGGTTGTAATGCCATCTATTGGTTTCCGTATCCTACTTCAGTCCAGAACAGTTTTCTCTACTGAATGATATGAAGAGGAAATATTTTATTGTTTATTTGGTACGATTTAATTAGAAATCTACTTGATTAATTTAAATAATTATTTCAATTTTAGAAAGTTATAATATATTTCATAATATTAAGTATGTAACAAACGTGCGTTTGTAACGAATAAACTCAAAAACTACTTGACTTTACTTCTGACTTCTGAAATATTCAACCAATGGAAAGTTACATTCACTAATGTACTGTAATACCATTAACTATACCATTAACTATACCATTAACTATACCATTACAACTCCAATTGGGCTGCTAATACCAATATCAGAGCTTAGCAGAAGTTGTCGGTTTATCATAATGATCCTACATTACCGCGGGTCGGAGGAACCCGTCAATTAGCCGAGGATTACGGCGTGACAAATGCGGGGTGGTGTGAGCCCATGCTGCAACCGACGCGATGTGACGCGACGGCATGCATTCAGAAATACCTTGATCATGAAACCTTCTGTTTTAAGCTTACCAAGTTTTATTTTCTTTTTTTATATAGAGAAATTTAGATACCCTACCACTTTTGCTGTGGCTTTTTGAAGAATAGTTGATGCAAGCTATTCGAAACGTCAAATAAAATGTGACAAGCTGATTGAAATAAACTCCATTTTAAAGCCGTTAAAAAGTAATGATTATTAAAAGTAAAGAATAAGTAAAATCGCTAAATATTTTATAACATAATTTTATGCTATTAATTTATTATCTCTTATTTATAAATATCACTAACAAGTAAACCGCGAGGTACCGGCAGAGTAGAATAGTACCTCCTCCTGTACCAGATGTCGTAAGAGGCGACTAAGGTATCAGAACCGACAGATAGCGGTATATCTATCCAAAATGCACAGGGCGGGCATGGATGGGCAGCAGCACCCCCATCGCAAAAGCTGCGCTCTGTAATTGCCAACACGCTTGCCCAGTGCGACAATTATGGGCAAAATACCCCCTTTCTTGGGAAGTCTATGTCCAGCAGTGGACTGACTGTCAATGGCTGATATGATGATAATGATCACTAAAAGATAATAGCACCTCATCATCATCACCGTAATTAATAATAATACAGTTCATAATTGCGAGGTTGTATCTCAATAAACGAGATGCAGTTATTACTTGTTCCCGAATCCCGCGAAGCCAATAAAGTTAATTGCTTCAACATCGCAAGTATCCAATTTAATTAGGATAATTATGTGAGTTATGGCTCTTGGCAGATTTATTGCAACAGCCTATTTAATTTGTTTCTAAAATTCTTCAAGTAGACGATTTAAATGGAGTAGTCGATTAATAACGCTGAATTATGAAAAATATGACAAAGTTTTCTTGATAAAGGATGGCGTAGATTACAAATTATGATAATGAAACCAATGTTTATAGCTTGTTTATTTATTTATATACAATAAATAAAAAAATTACTATATAGAAATTATATATATATATATATATATCTTTTTTTTCAAATAAAAAAACATCATTTATGTTTTGATTATTTTAAATCATGATCAGAAATGAAAATATCCTCAGGAGAACTTAGATAGAGAGAGCCGACTAACGAAGCGTGCATCCACCTTAAAGGGCACTGACTAGAACCATCAGATACATACGATATTTCTAATAGGATGAATTGTATGTAGCACATACAATTCATCCTATTAGAAATGTTTAACATTAGATGTGTTACGGTTGATATCATCATATCTATATCATCATATAGATGAACATAAGAGTATCATCATCATTATAGCTGTAGTTGAACTGCCACTCCTGGACATAGGAGCCAAAAAGGAGAAATTTTGCACGTCATTGCCGCGCTGAAGGTGGCCGGTACCCCGAGACAACAAAAAGTATTAAAACACAAAAATGCCGTCCTAAAATATATTGTCATTAATGACACAGTAAAAATATAGTTCGTATAGAATTATTAATTAAATTAATTAAAAAAATCATTATGATCTTTGTTAACCACAAGTATTTCTGTACGACAATAATAACTATGTATTGCAATACTTCAAATGTCGGATTTATCAAAGAGTGTACTAAATTATCTTTGCATTTGTCTGATTCTATTATAAAATTTATAATAATTTAACTATAAATAGTGCCAAATAAATTGCATGAATCATGAATATGAATTTTAAGATATTTCCTACTGACAGGTCCGAAGTCGCAGGTGGCGATCCTATCTTGTACGCCAAGGGTAAAGACTACACAAAATATGCGTAGATATTCGAGTAACTCTGATACTTAGATCTACCGTAGATGATTACTATTGTAATATAGTTACATTTCGGCTTGTAGTTACTATAAAGTTAAATAAATAAATTCCGACAACGTCTCATACATTGACCTGACTCCGAAATAAGTCACATCATAACTTAAAGCACTTATTTTACGGACGCCAGACAACAGAGGAATCACAAATATACTACTTAAATACATATATTTAACACCCAGACACAGAACAAATTGCATCATATAAATATTAGCTCTGAGTGGCAATTGAACCAATGACCCTTGGTGCACAAGATAGGATCACTACCATCTGCGCCATCGGTCCCGTCAAATAGTTATACGACTCGTAGTGATAGTTGATCTAAAACTATATTGTATTTTGTTGCACGGAACATTTTGCTCGTTGAAAGTTAGACTTGACACAAAGTACGTCTGCATTGATACCTCGCTCTCAATTTTTATTAATAGCAATGTTCGCATTGCTATGTTCCGGCTTAAAGGGTGAATAAGGCAGTGAATATACCGGGAATCGTGACATAATATCTTCAACTCACAAGACTGGCGCCAGTGATATACTTGTTATTTTAGAATCGTCTATAAGTTGCGACTCTATGCTTATTTGTCAACGCAATAACATAAAAAATGCGTTAAACATTTCATTATAAACACACCTCTATTGTATACGTTTGTAAATAACCCAACAATTATAGCAACTATGTTACGTGACACATCAATCACAAACTCCTAACTCATAATACATATATATAATACATAAGACACGTTATGAGTATATGAGTATATATATAGAGTCGCAAACCCTGACGCAGCCGCTTGTTTGTGTTATAAATTGCGTATACGCCGTTTTTAATGTAATTTGCGTAAACGATTACGGGTGGCGTGACACGACAAAAGCTGTTTATCTTTTGTTTAACACGTTATGATCGCTGGATGTAATAATTGCTAACGTGACAAACCAGTTCCATGTTTATGTTCTAAGCGTGAAAATTAAATTCAACTTTAGTGAGATTAGTGGCAGCCTACATCGGAAAACAAACATAAATAGACCGTATTTATATATATATATATATAGGTATATATCATCATATCAGCTATAGAAAGTCTACTTTTGAACATTAGCCTCCCCAATAAAAGGGGATTTTTGCCCATAATTGCCGCGCTGGACAAGCGTGATAGTAATCTCAGAACACAACTTCGCGACGAGGCTACTGATCCATCCCCACCCTGCAGTATTTAAGTTGTGCTATTTCATTCGGATATATCTATCGGTTCCGGTACCTTAGTCACCGCTTACGACACCTGGTACAGAGAGAGGTTATATTCAACTCCGCCAGAACCCCACGGTATATATACATATAGAGTTTATATTTGTTAACAAATGTTTCTTTGTTTCTATATACGAGTATTTTGTGTTCAAATTTATTCAGACTAACCAACACTGAGGTATATTATATAAAGAATCTATATAATTTTGAGGTCAAGTATGGAAAATTAATGCCAAATAGTAATGGATTGGTATCCTAGAGATATTAAAGGCTGCAAGGGAAAACATATAAGAAGATAGGAGGACTAATTAAAACAAATGGCGGGCTCTTAGTGGAGGAGAGTAACTCGTGACAGAATTCAGAGAAAACAGCTAGAGGAGGCCTTTGCCGGAGGGCTGAATTGAAGGATATCCTATAACAGCTGATACACAACAAAGAAGCTGTTCAGAATAAAAGGGCATTATTATTACAGAAAGTATCTTTGGAAGAGAACACTCCAACTTTGTAAACTAAAATCCCGAAATCTAAAACGAAGCACTAATGAGTGTTTTAATTACCAAAAAGCGGCCTAAACGCGCTCAAGTTTAGGTTTAGTAAGTCGTATCGTGACTTCACGGAACTCGGAACGCGCCAGTCACGACGCGTCGGCTCCATGATTAACGCTGGGTGTCCGACCCGCTTCTACCTTGCAACTTCGGGGGTAGCAGATAAGAAGTTGCGGCGGCATAGTGAAGGGAAGACAGCGCTATTTTGGTGTATCTTCACGGATATCAGGATATTCTTTTAATCAGATCAGTTCGAAAAACAAGCGTATAGTCCGCGTGATAGTAGGCGTGATAGTAGCCTATAGACGATCGTGATATCACAAGGATATCATTTGCGCGTTGTCAACCTTGTGACTTAGACATAATATGTCTTTATCTATGTCGCCCAGTAATACCATCCTCTCTCACTCTTCAAACCGGAATACTGCAATGCGAATACTGCTGTTTGGCGCCAATAATAGAAGAGTAAGGTACTAATACAGACGACATTTGTTTACCTTATGTCTATATTTGTAATAATACAGTTTCTATATAATATGATATGGTCATTACATTTAAGAAAGAAAACTCTCAATACAGGCATGCATATTCTTTTAATTGAGACATGGTGATTTTTCTCTAGTAAATATATTCTTAAATATAATATAGAATTTTCTATGTATAAAGCCTCACAAAGCAAATATCCTTCTAAATTGAAAATATGTTTTATATTTAACGTTTTCCTTAGAGAGGTGGTACCTAGTATTGTCTAATCAGACAACGTTGAACATGAAAAAAATAAAAAAAATATGAAAAAAATGCACTGTAATATTACTCTCGTTTTCTTTATGGTACAGATCCATATACGATTCTGTTAACATTAAAATGATTAATGGCCGTATGAATCGACGTTGAGTGATCCTTTCATTCCGAATGGTATTATTATTTATAAGTGCGAGAGAGATAGATGATCTGCTTAATTTCAAAGTTGAGCGGTTAGGCGTTGGTGAGATGTATACAAAGGACCGCACTTTTGTTTTTGTATCCAAACTAGCATGACCCGCGGTTTTATCTGCGTTAAATTTATACTGACTTTGTACCCGCCTTCCCCTTCTTAAGAGATGATTTTCAACAAACTGTTTTACACGTGAATTTCATTCAAAAAAACTTAAAAAAACTGCAAAGTTTCATACCAAATTTGCACACTCGTTACACCCTCTTAGGTGAATTTTCAAGAATTCTTTCTTATTGCTCTCTTTTACTATTACATTACACTAAATTATAAAAGAAACTCCTATGCAAGATTTTTAGTATCTAATCCTTAAATTTGAGGTCCTTCATTAATATGTCAGTCAGTCATCTTCTCCTCATATATTGCATTTAAATCATCTAGCATCTAGTATAGAAAAATCTCGTTACATAGCGTTGATAGTCTTTTGACTTTCTTTAATGGGCATCACTTTCTCCTTCGCAAAAGCTGCCCACGTTTGCCCAGCGCGACAATTATGGGCAATATACCCCCTTTCTTGGGGAGTACTATGTCAAACAGTGGACTTTTAATTGCTGGTATCATGAATTAATCTATCCGATACGCCCCTTATTATCTTCTAGACAAGACTTTTAAAATATGAACAATTTAAATGTCATTTCATTCCATGTATTAAAAATAAAAGGCCCATTTTTTACCGCAAAATAGTTTAACAAAAGACCGTATCGCAATAAATAAGAAATAAATAACAGACGAAACTAAAATCGAAATACACGAAATAAAAATATTTTATTTGAAAAATCTTACAAGAGCGCAGAAGAATTATTTGCAGACAGATACACAGGCCTTTACATAGATACAATATTATAAATCTCGTCCATACTTTTGTATTCCAAAAAAATCCCTTCACAAACCCCATTTATATAGATTTATTTAAAACCTTTACTTATCTTTAACCCAAAACTTTACGCTTATTCTTAGACTTAAAGACTCCAGATGTTATCATAACACCGCAGAAAAGAAATATTTATGGAGAAAGAACAGCCCAAGAGGTTAAATCGCTTTTATTAAAAGATTAGAGATGTTCTGTACATTCTTTATGTCTTTGGGGGATTTTGAAAGGTTGGATCTTATTTACGTCACTTTGACACTTGGCGTTCTGAATAGAACATTTTTTAAAATCAAATGTTTGAATTGATTCTAATATTATTATTACAGCATGCTACAAATGTGTCACTTTACAAAAAACATTATACATATCAATAGATTATTATCATTAAGAATTATCAAGTAGAAAAATCAATTATTTGATTCCCACCCAGAGCAGATATTTATATGATGATATTTGTATTTGTTTTGTGTCTGGGTGTTAAATATATGTATTTAATTAGTATATTTATAATTCCTTTGTTATCTGGCGTCGATAATACAACTGATTTAGGGACTTCCACAGAGTCAGGTCAATGCTTTAGATTAAAATTCATACAAAATTTATAATTTCATTTTGAAACTCAAAAATAAATCTATATAGCCAACCCATTGGCTATGATAACGACTTAACAATATATGACTCTATGCTTGGATCTCGTTTCGTAAAATAATTATACTCGTAATTATACAGAATTCATAATACCAATTTGAAGGACAATATCAATCATAAAACACACCACAACCATTCCAGTTCACGTGAAGTTCGCACAAAATATAATTACATACAAGTTTAGCGAAGTGCCTAAACCTTCATGGACATGTCACCTCTATAAACAGCGCGCGTAATTCCCGCTAATACAGTTATGCTACGAGCAAATAAATACGCTATAACGAGCGCGGATTACGCGGCGGGATACGTCTCGCCGCTTTAGTAACGAGTATTTGATAGGATGGCGATTAATTCTCACTTGAACGTTGGAACCCTTTATCTTTACAGCTTCATTATTTAATGATTACATGTGAAAGATTTAATTAATGGTTAGTTTGATTTAGCTTTTTTTTATTAAACTAGGTTGACAGTCCGCGTGATAGTAAACGTCACAGGAGTCTATAGACGCTCGTAATATTACTAAGATATCAGCGCATTGCCAACCTTGTGACTTTAAGATACTTAGTAATTGTACACCTTCTCCCGTCGATTTGGAACGATTTCCACTGCCAAACAGCAATGCGAACATTGCTATTTGGCGGTGGAAATAGAATAGAGTGAGGTACCAATACAGTAGACCTTTGTTTGAGGTCTACCTCGTGTAAAGTAGTTTTTTAAGACAATACTTACTGGAACAAAATCAACTGATCTCAGGCTTAATGCGGGATATGAACGTGCATCTTTCCAATGATGACACGTGATTTTTTCCTCGTGTTCTCTTTGTGCTGAGAAATCAGCACGTTTAGTTTTTGTTTTTCGTACAAATACATAAAACTCTATAGTGTTTTACTACACACTTTTGTTTATTTATATCTCATTCAATAGCATGATGACGCTTTACACATTTTTTTCGAGCAATACACTGTGCGTGGCGAACGCGTGCAATCTCTGCCCTTCCCAGCCAGACTCACTTAGTGTTCCTCTTCTTCTAACAATAATTTAGAGTCACTCAATCCTAGGTACATTTGAGTAACCGTCGTTGGTCCCGCTTCGAACCCGTCAACTTTAGATGCTATATATAGATAGCTGCCCATCCCCGTCCTGAGCATTTGAGCTGCACTGGCACCTCTTACGACACCTGGTGCAGTGGGAACTACTATTTTACTCTTCCCATACCTCATTAATATAATAAATCAGTTTAATATGTTAATAACAGATTATTAGATTAGCAGTAAAATATATAGATCATATGTGTAACCTATTAAAGTTCCTAAAGTATTTTCCTTACAGAAAAATCCTTGTCAAATTTACGTGCAAATAAAGGAGAGACTTCGTCGCCGTACACGTTCATACAGCGAAAACTTTAAGAGAAACGAGAATAAAAAATAATCCTCGACTAGCTTCATAATTTAGTGGAGTGCGCTGCTCATAATTCAAACTTCTAGCACAGGAAAGAAACTTGGCCCAACTTCTACTCAACATGCCTATAGTATATATTTTTTAACCAATGGGGGCCTAGGTAAGTATCAGAATTTTAGTTAAGTCAGGAACAAAAAGGAAGGTTTAATAATTCCTTTTATATTGTATTAGGTCGACAAACAAACATACACTCCTCATGATAGTAAGTGTCACCGCAGCCTATACACGCTTATAATATCACAAGAATAATAGCACATTGCCTATCTTGTGGCTTGACGATATACATTACCCAGTAATTTTAATAGCTCTCTCACCCTTCAAACCAAATTCGCGACAAGGATGCTATTGACCATCCCCACAATATTGCATTTGAAATGCACTGTTCATGTCATAGATATACCGCCATCTGTCGGTTCTTATTACGACACCTTTTCTACACTGCCGGCACTCCATGGCACTTATATTATTAAATATAGCAATTAATAATTCATTTACCATATAAATACCTCGCACTCGAGCAAAAAAGTAGGGCAAACGGTACCGCAGCATAAATACCGCGCTTAAACAAGCGCGAAAAATAATCCCAAACTAACTTCAAAATTCAGTGCAGTGCGGCGTTCATAACTCAAACTTCCAGTATAGGAAAGAAGCCTTGCAACCACCCGGCGCAACTTCGGCGCAACAACACCGCTTCACTTATTGGCATCAACTTTGCGCTGGGCACGTTGCGTATCCGGCGCTGTAACCACAACGTTTTAACCGGTTAAGACTAGTTTCACTATTGTTTTCTAAAATTCACTAGTACATTTCACATAACTGTAAACCTTTTTAGCCAACTCAAAGTAAACTGATAGGTTTTTTATTAGACTATTTTATATACAGTGCACGTGATAGTAAGCGTCATCGCAGTATATATATAGATGCTCGGATATCGGATAGCAGCGCGTTGCTTTCACTACTTTTACACGTAGTATTATAACACGTTACCTAGTAATTTCACCGTCTCTCACGCCCATCAAACTAGAGCAATGCGAACAAATTATATTTTATTTAACACGCTTATGATAAACCAAAAATCATTTTTTTCGCTGATTACTAATCTTACCTGAAAATGCTAAGAAACGACATTTTAAGTTACACTAGCTGTGCCCGCGACTTCGTTCGCGTGGAATGGTTTTTTCGGGTACCATACCTCTTTACCTTAGCTTATATAAACTTTGAATGTCATGTTTATTTATATCGAATCAAAATTCAAACGAAATCAAATAAGTTTCAAGTTTCTAGCTCTAAAAATAGCGATACTTCCATAAAAATTTTCCTCCTCCGTTTCGACCCCTTACAACCCTTATTTCTAATTAAAAATAGCCTATGTCCTTTCTCAGGGTCTAACGATTATTTATATGTGCCAAATTACATCAAAACCGGTTGAAAGGTTTAAGCGGGAAACCTTAACATACAGACAGACAGACAAAGTTACTTTCGCATTTATAATATTAGTAAGGATTATTTTGCCTCTTTAAATATGCCTTTATTTTGAGATTTTATATAATCAAAGTATATAGATGAATTTAAATGTCCGCCATGAAATCACGTGATGCTCTGTAATCGACTGCCATACAAAGCTTTTAAAATATATGATATTTCTTTACTAATATTATCTTTATTGTTAAATTTAGCATTTTTAACACTTCAACTTAACTCAAAACATTTTTGGGTAGGTAAATATTTAATCTATGACATTAAATAAGTACCATTATAAAAAAAATGTTTTTTTAGACTGTAAATTTCATATTTTCATAGGGTCTGATGCTTTGCTTCTATAATGAGGTCTCTCCTCCAAAATTATTTCCAGAGGCTATAAGGATAAATGTAATACTAATATCGTTGAATTTTACAGACTTAGTTTCTTCTATATAATTACTTCTATGAACAAAGAAATTATTCCGTTCTTTCTTAGAACCGAATTGAGGTCGACCTTCTCCTTTATATTTCATGAAATATACATATCTTTTAGCAACAAAAATCATATATCAATATGATGAAAATCGTCATAATGGATGAAGGTCGACCATAAGATTTCATCTCGCGTAGTTATAATGAGATTTATATATTGAACATTAAAAACTACTAATAAAAGCTATCTAAATGTATTTACCAAGGAAACCTATTATATAACACATAAATTTCAAAGCACTCCTTGCTTGCGACAAACGTTAATTTGACGTATGTCGTTAGCTAAAAAACGGGAGGTCGCTGTGCAAAAAGCACCCTTATTTAATTCAGATAAGGATTCAAATTAGCATAGTTGTTACTTTTATTAGCGACGTATCCTTTTTTACGTCCCTTTTAAAATTCACCAGTGCCCCAGAGTTCGACCTTTCGTCTTTTTGCCTTCCGTGGATTAAGCACAATGGGGTAATTGGGTTAATTAGGGAATGTAGGGGTCCGCAAGTTTTTCCTGGATACGTTGGAGGCACTATCCCGCGGGATTGCAATCGCAGCTCGGGATTTTCATGTCAGGAACAGCCGGGACGCTATTCGGGTCGCGGAAAGGTTCGGAGATGTTCCGGGAAAATTGCTGAAAGTGACGGATATTGTTTTCGGATGTGTTAATCTATTTTAAATGTAGTTGTGTGGGCGGTATTCCCTGACAGTCCTAAGGGAAAAAGTAGGAGGGTTGATAAATATATACAGGACATTTTTAGGACAATTATTTATAAAAGTTAAAATTAGTTTTTATTTACTAACACAAGCCATTATATAGTACCATTTCTTAATAAGAATAAATTTTCTCTTTCATCGTTATCATTGTCATAGCAGCTTAAGAAAGTTCACTGCTGGACATAGCTAATTCCCTCTCCAATAATGGGGCCATAATTGTGACGGGAATGCTGCTGCCTATCCTTGCTCTGTTACATTTGAGCTACACTATTTCGGGTTCACTGTTACAGCAAGTGGTACCCAACCCATTACGTCACTAGTCCGCCGGTACCCAATAGTCAACTCAATACCGTATAAATATATATTGCGGTTTGAATGATGAGAGAATCAGTGAAATTACTGGGTAATTGGGGTATAATCTTTTTAAGTCACAAGGTTAGCAATGCGCTAGTGATATCCTTGTGATATTACGAGCTTCGATAGGCTGCAGTGACGCTCACCATCAAGCGGACTGTAGCTTGTTTCGTCGACCTGATCTATTAAAAAACTTTAAAATTTGAAACAAAGCCTAGATTCGAGGGACGTTCTCATTTCCTACGCTATTCAAGTCTCTGAAGTATTGCCCGACAATCTATTCTAAAATTACCCTGTTTAAGAATTTACAGTACTATAAGTCCCCAGGTCGCCCAGGGCTGCGCTGTAAATTTCCACGATAAGGGCCCCGGTCCTGGATTATCTCGTGGCGGGTCCGCCGCGAGTTACGGGCCTTACGTGGGCTAATTAGCACCGTGACAGCTGTCACGGGGCGACGAGCGTGTCATGCTTTAGGATCTCCAACAATACCATTTACCGTCGGTTATTTGACAGAAACATATTGCTAACATTTGCTGTTTAAGTGGGGTTATACAACATAAGTTATTTATGGATACGCGATGGTTTGTTAGTAAGTTTGCGATTCGTCTTCACAGTTATACTCAAGTTTATTTATACTTAATTTAAGTATGTATGTATATTTATTAGTTATATAAGTTTCGTTTTACCCTTCCTTCCCCTCCTATCTCATAAATCTATCTGTTTTCTTAGGTAATAGCTATCACTGTCAAACATCAATGAGATATTTTTATGGACAGTTTTTTACAGTTCAGGCTGCTTGTGGAATACGCTTCCCGCAAAAACCAGTAGCGCGCAGTTCCTTTACACATATAAAAATTTGGTAAAGAAGCATTACTAATCATTGTAGTTATTCTTTGGTTTGACTGTGGTATCATTTGAACTATTATTTATTTATATAGTCTTCTATATATACTTATTTAATTTAATATAAGTACTTTTCAAATCACCTTACTATTTTTCTGTTTTTTTTTTCATCCAAAAGCGTAGTATAGGTTTTTTAGTATAAGTTGGTGATCTACTTAAATGATGAAAAAATGCCTCCAAACCCGCGATTTTATTAGAATTTTTTTTTATTGGAATTGGATTTTTTCCTTTTTATATTAAATAAATTCCCACAACATCTCATACATTGATCTGATACCATGAAAAGTCGCTTAAAGCACTTGTGTTACGGATATCAAACAACAGAGAAATCACCAATATACTACATATATTTAACACCCAGACACAGAACAAACACAAATATTATCATATAAATATTATAGGATCTCTACTGTCTGCATCATCGGGTCTATCAAATATACATACTGCGTACCATAAGTGTCACTGTAGCGGTTGAAAAATGTGAAAATGAGGTCCCAATAGAGACTTTTGTAGGACTGTCCTTAGATTATAAAAAAGCTAGTATTCTATATAACAAATAATAATAACACATAAATAGATAAATTACTATATTCGGCCTTATCACACAATTGCAATATCTTCCAAGCAACTCTATTGAGGACTCAAATTATTGTTGTGGAATAGATGGTCTGGCCGTGAGGTACCGGCAGAGTAGAATAGTACATCCTCCTGTACCAGGTGTCGTAAGAGGCGACTAAGGTATCGGAACCGACAGATGGCGGTATATCCTTCCAGAACAGTGCAGCTCAAATGCACAGGGCGGGATGAGCAGCAGCATCCTCGTCGGGAAAGCTGCGCTCTGCGATTGCTTACTCGCTTGCCCAGCGCGCAATTATGGGTTAAACTCCCCATTTCTTGGGGAGACCTATGACTAGCAGTAGACTTCCAATGGCTGGTATGATGATGATGAGATAGTCTTGATTTTGAATATTTAAAAAAAAACATAGCAAGAACTACACGTTCTTTTGCATTCATAAAACTGTTCGCATAAAATAGTCCGCATTCAGTCAGTGGTCTGAAATTGCTGACTCCTTGTGGTTTATTTTTCAACAGATTTTGAGCCAAACTGTAAGGATACTGACCTTTTATACGGGTAATTTGAAGGCTCAGGGCCAAGTCCAACTACGTGATTTTATTGCGCTTTGGTATCAAAGACTATTGCAGCCAAGACTGTTGGCCTAAAATGCCTTTCAAAACATGCACTAACTCGAATTTGGGTCACCCATCCGAATAACAACCACCCCGAAAGTGACTTTACTGTAATTACTGCACGGCGAGCGTATCAAATACTGCGTTATGACTTTATATATTTCATAATTTCATTTACTGATCGATCATAAATGGAATGAAGAATTATGTATGATAATTTAAATCCCCAGTTGTCACGTGATTACGCATCACTTGCGTAAGGTAAATAGCCTATTAACCCAGACTGGGAATAACCGAAATGATGCAGATAAATTTAATTATTGTAGCCTTTATTTATATGTATTGACGTTATATGTATATAACGTTATATATATTATAAATAATGATTGACATTGTTAGATTGATGTGGTTGTATATTTCATTATATCATAGATGCTTGATTCTTGGTATTTATATGATAAGTATTTGTGTTGTTAAATATATATTTAAGTAAGTATTATGTTTGTGATTCTTCTGTTGTCTGATTTCCGTAACAAAAGTGCAACTTATTTTGGAGTCAATCACCTCGCGTCACTCAATTTTTTTGTACCAATAAACAGTCTCGTATTATGAAGGTCATCTTTATCCCTTTCAAATAAATTATAAAGGTAAGGGTGATATTAAATATCCAACGAGGGGGTAAAAGG
>JACJUM010003085.1:1580844-1707432 GCA_020976665.1 Heortia vitessoides
ATATATATCATTTTACCATCTTGATTATTCTTTTAATTATAGTAAATTCACATAACATTACGTAAATTGACCTGACTCCGTGATAAGTCTCTTAAAGCAGAGATCAGACAACAGAGAAGTCATAAATATAATTTAAATATATATATTTGTTTTGGGTGAGATCGAAGCCACGATTTTTGGCACTGAAGGCAGGATCATTACCATCTGCGCCATCGGGTCCGTCGACGTAAAGCGCAATAGATTGAATTTTAACGCATGAGAAGAGCTCGGTTAACGCTCAAAAACAAAAAAAAAAATCGAATGTTGTGATACTTTTAAGAAGATTGAACAATGAAAGTCATGTTGACTATTGTTTCTTCAATTCAATAATTATATAAAACAAATACATTTAAAAGGTGATATATGTACTTAAACAGTTGAACAGCTGTTTAAACAAAGCATTAAAAGACAGGATGTTTAAAAATGTTTAAAAAACAGTATGTTCCGCGTTTTATCAGTTACATAGATCAATATTATAGATTTTGTGCGCTCAAAGCTGTTCGTAAGTTTGGAAGCGTCACATCTTCCTTTTCTTTTTATATAAAACTAATTTGTTCGCTTCTTTCTATCAATGATAGATTAGAGAATAATCTTCGGTTGCATAAAAAATATGTACAACTTTCAATATATATATATACATATTTTTTATTTAAAGTTTTTGTATATGTGATATGTCAGTCATTATGACATATCGACGCAGGGTCTAAATTATAAGGATTACAAACTCGAAGTTGTGTACAAAGGTTCCTTTTATAACGTAGGAGAGCGCTTAGAAAGGATTTTTAAAAGTTCACGCTCTAATAGGGTAAAACGGAAATGTAAAGTAAAAGTGAAATTTAGCATAAAGGATCTTCATCGAACTCATGAAACACTTATAAAATAATTTTTTGAAAATCTTCCCTTAAAAACAAAAGGGAGGGGGGCGCAAAGTTAGTATTAAATTTGTACAACGTAACGTAACGTGGCATGTTATTTATAAAAATTTAACTTAACCAACCGCGTAATATTACAGACGAATTCTATTTGTATTAACCAATTGAATTCCCAATTCGAAAGTCGTTAATAAATCAAACACCATAGAACTAAATCGCGCCGTGCGCTTGAACAAAAGTCCCATTCTATTAACGGATTGAGAACGTAAATCTTTAATTAAACGGATGTCAATTCTCAACAATTAGAAACAGGCTGTCTCTCGACTATCAAACGAGACAAATCAACGGAGACAATGGCGGCAACAATAGCGTCTTCACAAAGAACTCTACAGTGCCTGAGAGATCTGAGATTATTTAACTATAAACTTCATTAAGGTTTTATGTACTTTTATATCTTTAGAGTTTTTCTATTTGAAATTAGAGAAATACACTATCTAGAATTAATTGTATTAGGATAAGTGCTTGTTTCATTTATTTTCTCGTCCGGTTTTAGATTCATTTTTAACGTTTAAAAGAGTATAGTTGCGTTTTTTAACATTTCATTGTATCAGCTAAAGAGCGTCCACTGGTGGACAAAAACTTCCCTAAGAAATGGGATATTATGTCCATAATTGTCGCGCTGGGAAGACGCGCTGGCAATTACAGAGCGTAGCTTCGTGACGGGAAGGCTGCTGTCCATTCCCGTCCTGTAGTATTTGAGCTACGTTGATTATTTTTTAGACTAAGGCGACTGACAAGCATATAGTCCGTACCGACACTGCAGCCTAAAGACGCTCGTCATATTATTAGAGCGTTGCCAATCCTGTAACTTGAAGATACTAGATCACATTACCCAGTAATTTCACTGCCTCTATCACCATTATAATCGAAACAGTCATGTGAACACTGCTATTTGGCGGTAGAAATAGGTAGAGGTACCAATGTATTTTGGACGATTTTGTATAAGATCTACCTCATGTGAATGTTTGAGAATAAGTGGTATCTATTTACCACCATCTGTTTGATACCGATAATGTAGTCCCAGTGGGCAAGTGTTCTTCAAAAAGGGAGTGAAGAGGTTTGAAAGGGGTCAACAACGCGTGAATGATGACTTCGTGTTGTAAACGTCCATAGGCAACGGCATCAACTAACCATCAAGAAGACCGCACGCTTATCTGCTACCTTTGTTGTATAAACAAATATATACCTGCGACATAGCCGTGAGATACCGACAGAGTTGCCGAAAGAACCGAATCTGTCATCGTATCTGTCATCGAATCTGTCATCGAATCTGTCATCGAATCTGTCATCGTATCTGTCATCGTATCTGTCATCGTATCTGTCATCGTATCTCTCATCGAATCTGTCATCGTATCGGTCATTGCATCTTATACAAATAAATAAATAAAGCACACATGATACGTCGTATAATCGTAATAAAATGGCAGGGAGATAGAGTAAGCACCCTCTAGCAGCAGATAAAAAAGTTTCAGTTTTCCAACGCACCTGTTTTGTAAATTAATAAATCCGGCGCGAGCCGCAGTCCCCCGATCCCGAAGCAATTTTTGCAAATTTGTTCAGTTGACTTTTCATTCCCGACGTATCCCTGTTATTTTTATTATTTGCCCCCGCCGAACTCTTTGCCTGCTCCGCGGGGACAGGGATTAACGAGAAACGGGATCCACGCGTTCCGCATTTGGAGTCGTAAAGTTGTCAGTCAAAAACTGCCAAGTTTTGTTTAGGGTCTATGGTCGAAGTTGTTGCAGAAATATTTATACAAGCGACCCGCCCCGTCTTCGCATGGGTATAATAACAATAAAAACTTTTTTTGTGGGTTAATTAATGTTCAATTAATCATGGTTTTTTTAATATCTAAGCAAACATAGGCAGAGACAACGGAAAGCAACTTTGTTTTACAATATGTAGATAAGTGTATACAAATTTGTCTTCAGAGGCAGAAGCATCTACTCTAGGGCATATAAATATTTATATATTAATATATAATAATTAATAATACAAAATATTGACTTTTTTTAAGTAATCTAATCAAGAAGAAATATAAATAAATAACACTAATTTACCCAATATATTATACGTGGACCTGACTCTGTAACAAGTAGCTGAAAGCACTTGTGTTACGGATATCAGAAAACAAAGGTATTGCAAATATAATACTTTAATAGAAATATTTATCACATACATGTCTCTGACAAATAAATCATTGCATAAACATTTGTCCTGGGTGAAGATTGAACCCACGACCTTTGACGCATAAGATAGGGATGCGATAAATGCGTTTATGGGACCGTTAAAGAATATTTAAACAATATTTAACAAGCAGATGGCCGATGGAAACGAATAGAGGCCACAATCAACGTAACACGTGCAGCTACAAAGCAGTTTGATCTGACTAGAACTACTAAATGAAAATCGATATGACCGGTTCAAATGGAAGTCTCTTGGAGACCAATAAACCCATCAGCGAACATTCTCCCATTGATCATTCAAAAGCAGCTCCGCAACATGTCACAAATTTTAAACCCAATCAACGAACTACTAATTAAATACCAGAGCCAACTCCAATCTATATATAAATAAGCATCTAAGTTTCCCGACTGGAAGCCACATCTGAGAGCCGTCTCGGCAAACAGACATACCGTAAGTACCAATATTTGCTATAACCTAATCCAATCCGTGTTCGGTGCTATATAATTCGAGTGGGAAATTAGACTCGTATCCAAAGGAACGTTTGACTCGCGGGTCGGGTTAGATTGCGGGATGTCACTTGTTGAGATGATTAATTTAACACTTTCCTTAGTTACTTATGTGCGGAGTGTTGGGGCTTCGCGTAAACACGTTTTAGGTGTGACGCGTGTACGACTCGGATTCTAAGTTCGTGAAAGGTAATTCATTTTCAATTGTTTCGCCAACTCATCTTGTAGGAGTTCAGACGTCTTTGAATTTGCTATTATTGTAGCCACTGAAAAATAATTATACCAAAATTTGTTCCAACACTGACATATGGTAGTGAATTTTGGGTATGGCAGAAGAAGCACGCGAGCACAATAAATGCTATTGAAATGAGAGCACTTCGAAAAAGTTTGAGAGATAGATTAAAGAATAGTGCAATAAGAGATCGTTGTGGTGTAAAAGATGATGTTATGACAACATTAGAGAAAGGAATGTTAAGATGGTTTGGACATGTAGAAAGGATGGATGAAAGTAGAATAACTGCACAAATATATAGAGTGAAAGTGAAGAGCAGGTTGGTATAGGACGACCGAGGTGAACATATCTTAACCAGGTAGAAGAGGTATTAAAGAAGGGCCAGGTTAGAAGTACTAAGAATAAACAAACGTGTATAAAAGGATGAATGCAAGTAAGGGAAGCGGAAAGGTATGCCAAGATGGCAATAAGTGGAGATCCATAGTCTCTGCCTACCCTGATGGAACACAGGCGTGATATATGTATGTATATAAAAAATTGGTGAAACAGTTTATTACCGTAGGTAGTTAACTGTCTTCTACATTGGAAATTTAATTATACAGGTTATAATCGTAAGAACATTCTTCTAAAAAATTCTTTAAACTTGCGTATACGTATTCATTACGTTAGTATGTAGGCTGAAGTCGGCAAACAAGCACACGGTTCGTTTGATAGTAAACGTGACCGCAGCCTATAGACGGTCGTGTCGTCACATAGATATCACTAGCGTGTCCTTGTGAGTTGAAGATACTATGTCTATTTACCCAATAATTTTACTACCTCTCTCAACCATGAAACCGGAACACTGCTATTTATTTGAATAATAATATCAAATTGGTCCTAGTTGATATTTTTGCGGGAGTTTCAAGCGGGACCAAGAAATCAAGTAGTTTTTTTATTAACATACTTAAAATTTGCAGGTTGAAAAAATGGCGGTGATTTCTAAGCACAGAAAGCACACTAGAAAAAATTAGACATGTCTGCTAAGGTCTCGGTAGCACAACGGTAGTGCAGTCTCCCGGCAAGGGAAAGGTGCAGGTTCGAGTCCCGCTTGACACATGAGACGAGTTAAATTTTTTCAAGTAACTATTGTCCACTATTATCACTGTCGATTCCTATGTTATACCTAAGCCAAATGTTCATACTAAACTGAGATTATCTCGTGGAAGTCTTTTTGTAAAACAGTTTGTATATAGGTTTAAATAAATTTATCATCCCAGCCATTGAAAGTCAACTGCTGGACATAGGCCTGCCTAATAAAAGGAAAATTTTGCCCATAATTGACACGCTGTGCAAGCGTATTTGCAATCGCAGAACTCAGATTTTGCAACGGGGAAGCTGCTGCCCATTCCCACCCTGTGCATTTGAGCTCCATTGTTCCGGATAGATATACCGCCATCTGTCGGTTCTGGAACCTTAGTCGCCCTCTACGACACCTGGTATAAGGGATTCTATTCTAGTGTGCTGGTACCTCACGGCTTATATTTATTAGCAACAAACAGTGGTAACCACAGTAAAAGTCTCACAGTTACGCGTTCACTACTCATAATAAAATTAACAAGACAATTTACCATTAAATTGTCTTTTTATGTCCATAGATTCACACTAGAAAACGATTGCTGCAACACAACGAAACAAACCGCGTTTAAAATCTTTTAAAATAAAGTAATACAATTCAAATAATTTTATTACTCTATTATATAGATCGTTTTTTTTTCCAGGGCAATACAATTAACACGTAGAATAATTGAAATAGCGTTCCAATTCCAATTAACATTAAACATTTATTTTAGTCATACCAGGTACATGATGAAAATAACAATCTATTCTCAAACATATAGTTTAAGACAAAAGGATTAAAATTGTATATACAATAATGTCGACGACTTGAAAATCTCCTTTATTCGACATCGACTTGAAAAGGCTTTATATAAGTTGTCACGTACTCATATTTCTTTTAATTCACGCGTTTATCGGGTCTACATTTTTCAGCAAATTTGCTGCAAAACGTAGACTCGTTTTCTCTCATCATACCAGCCATTGGAAGTCCATTGATGGATATCGGCCTCTCTAATGAGGGAAGTTTTTTGCTCATAATTGACGGGGACGCCGCTGCCCATTCCCGTCCAGTGCATTTGAGTTGCACTGTTTTGGATGGATATACCGCCATCTGTCGGTTCGATACCTTTGTCGCCTCTTTCGACACCCAGTGGGCGGTACAATTCTACTCTGCCGGTACCTCATGGAAAAAGCTTTTTTGTTTTCGATTAAATTTAGGCATGGCGCCAAATTGGTACGACACAAGCGACTCAATTGAAATCGTTTAATGCACAGAATCGATGCTTCATTATTATCCGCAAAGCCATCTAATTTAGAAGAGTGGTATCGTCTTCGAGGCCGTTCAAAAAACCGTCACATTAGCAAACGATGGCGGGCTCATCTCCTATTGGTGTACGCAATCAGTTTAATGCTCCGGCCGCTGTGATTGGCTGCACGCTGCCGCACCCCGCTTTTTATTGGTCGGATTTCAAATTAAAAAATGTAAGCGATATTTCAATCTGATTGAGGAAAAGTGTTTTTTTTTTATATTTTTCAGGCGGGAGATCGAATTGAACTGTTTTGCTTTATAGGATTTTTCATTAGCTGTTATTAATGTTTGGGATAAAACATTTTCAGTACGAAATAGGCAATGAGTTTAAACGCTGTTAATTTAACGCGGTTAATTTAATATTTAACATTTTTTGTTCGAACAAAAACAAGAGTAGTACTAGCCATCATACCAGCCATTGGAAGTCCAGAGCTGGATATAGGCCTCCCCAAAAAAGGGGGTATTTTGCCCATAATTGTCGCACTGAGCAAGCGTGTTGACAATTGCGGAGCGCACCCTGTGCATTTGAGCTACACTGATTCGGACGGATATACCGCTAGCTGTCAGTTCTGGTACGTAAGAGGTGTCGCCGGATGTCGCAGATGGTAGTGATCCTTTCTTGTGTGCCAAGGGTTGCGGGTTCGATTCCCACTCAGAGCAAATGTTTATATTATGAGTTTTGTGTTTGTTATGACTGGGTGTTCAATATATGTATTTAAGTAGTATATCTGTGATTCGTCTGTTGTCTGGCGTCCGTAACACAAGTGTTATAAGCGACTTATCATGGAGTTAGGTCAATGTATGAGATGTTGTGGGAATTTATATCTTATACACCAAGTCTCGTGGGTTCTACTTACCTAGTACAAATATTTATATGAGTATATCTGAGTTAGTTCAGTATATGCGTGTTAAAAATATGTATTCAAATATTATATTTAATAATAATAATAATAAATTCTCACAACATCTCATACATTGACCTGACTCCGTGGTAAGTCGCTTAAAGCACTTGTGTTACGGACGCCAGACAACAGAGGAATCACAAATATACTATTTAAATACATATATTTTACACCCATACACAGAGCAAACACAAATATCATCATATAAATATTTGCTCTGGGTGGGAATCGAACCCACGACCCCTGGTGCACAAGACAGGATCACTACCATCTGCGCCATCGGGCCATTTGATTCCTCTGTTGTCTTAAATCCATAACACAAGTGCTTCAAGCGACTTACCACGGAGTCAGATCAATGTTTGAGATGTTGTGTGAATATTAAAATTATGAGACATCTAAAACACATCAGCGCGACTCTAACTAACAAGATATTAATATCTGCACAAAATAATTACTACCACCATTAAATACGTCTTAGAGATAGTTACAAATTATCGCATACGAGAAACTAATGCGAAACTTATAATTGCACCAAGAGCCCGAGGTGTCTAAGCGCACGTAATGACATCCGTAATGTTATACACGACGTGTTTGTATGTACCAGTCTATATGAAACGTGTTTGTAGACTTGCGGACGTCGTTCATACGTGTTTGTAGACGTGTTGCGGTTCTACAACGTGCATACAGACAATTAGTAGATGTATAACTATTCTGCGGATTATACCGTCTCTGGTGATATTGTGTTCGGATGTCGAATTGGTTTGCGCGTAATTTACTTGAGATGTATTTAATTTAATGCATATTGGTTCGTTGTTGCGTCGCTTTTGGGTATTGCAATAACCGTATATTGAGTATTGATATTTTCAATAAAACCTAAATACTTTTGCTTGAGAATCTGCAGATTTAAGTTACTTTTATTGTCTGTTAATGACAACGCAATGAAGATAAAAAATGGCTGTTGTGGGTTATTTCTAAGAGATAGACATGTACTATTGTTGTACAATATTTAGTTCATTATTTTGTTTTATCTGGACGGATTCAGCTAGTTTGCAATGTAATTAAAAAAAAATGTGTTTATTCCGACATCACTTTAGAAAAATATATTTATTAGCATTTCTATACTATATTATGCATTTATTATTCATATAAACCTTTCTTTTGAATCATTCTATCTATTAAAAGAAACCGTATTAACATCCGATGTGTAGTTTTAAAGATCTAAGCATATATAAGAACAGACAGACAGCGGAAAACGACTTTGTTTTTTATTATTTAATTATTGAGATTGGTATTTTGGGTTGACACTTCTTTGAGTGGCCATGTTGGAATTGAGTTACTGTAAAGAAATTATAATTTAATAATTGAGATGGAAAATAATATCGACATGATTTTTTTAAATACGGCAAATTTGTTAACTTGTTTGTTTATAATTGACTAACTGACCTGATAGACGTTCTTTTGCCTCAACTAACTATTTAAAATTGTCATGAAAAACCTATATCGACTATAAATTGAGATATAAACTATCCTATATTTTAAGTTGGAACAAACTGTATGGAGTGACAAAAAGAATTAAAATCGGTAAAACTAAATTGTTTATGTAAGTATATATAAATATGTATGTATATAACATACATATTTAAATAAGCTTTACATAGATACATATCTAATACTTGTTACGTATAATATACGTGATATGGATGAGTGAGAAAAAGAGAGGAAATTTTTTTGGAGATATCAGCAGAAATTAAAGTTTGTGTGAGTCACAAGCGACTATATACATATAGTATACTGTATATAGTAAACTTTATGTACTATGTATAGTCTGTATGTACTATATTTACTATATATCAATGCAAATAAATAAAATTGGAGTGTCTGTTTGTGATATTTAAAAAACCTGCTATTTACTAACGCATAGGTATATATACCGGTCTGCCTATCTGTTCTGGCAAACTATAACTGGCAAATAGCTGATATGATAAGGAATAATGGTATAATATCATGCTTCGATTAAAAGCAGTGAAGTATTAATCAAAAATGTGGCAAAAAACGTGCGGAAAATATGCGTTTAAAAATTATATGCGGCCCAAAGTCACAATTCCACGCAAACGAAGTCACGGGCACAACTAGTAGTACTATAATAATTGAATATAACTTTAAATGCACTAAACGTTAAAAAACGTCTCGAAATGGTCCGCCTCAACCCAACAGCCCACTGAGCGTCTCGCACAAACTGTTAAACAATTAAGTAATCAACAAATTAAGTTATTAGGCCGGTTCTTAGACTAATGGGCAATTTGCGTGGCGAGTCAGCTAAATGTGCCTTACCTATGTTTATGTACAAAGGCGTTATATATCCATAAATAAATAAAAGTCAAAGGTCGAAATTTTAGGATAATTTTTAAAATGTTTAAGTTCTTACTTTACTTCATTTCTCGTTGTTGTCACAGTCATTGGCAATATTTTGTCATTTAATAAGACCAAAAAGAATTAAATCACTGATGTTTATAAATAATTTATGTTTAAATATCATTATTTAATGTTACTTATTTGTACTTTATCAATGCTTGATTTATGTTTCTTTTTTATATCCCTGGTAAATTCTATCGCCGGCGAGTGGATGCTCTTCTCGACTATATTGTTACCGAAGTGACCGAAAGAAATCTATGGCTATAATATATAATATCTAATTTATTATGTCGGAGTCATCGATCATTTGTTAAATATTCATCATTATTATCACACCAGCCATTGGAAGTCCACTATTGGACATAAGCCTCACCAAAAAAGAAGGTTTTTTGCCGATAATTACCGTGCTGGGCAAGCGTATTGGCAATCGCAGAGCGCGAGATCTATGTCCAGAGGTAAACTTTCAATGGCTGGTATGATGATGATATATGCCATGTCCAAACCAGAAGACGGCAATGCGAACACAATGTTCGGCGGTAGAAATAGGTGAAAGTGAGGTAGTAATACAGACGATGTCTATATGAGGTCACGTAGAATTTAGTTAGGGAAAAGTAAAGATTGTCCCAAGAGGCAAAGTGTTCGAATTCAGGCACGCCTGTATTAATTATAGCCAAAACTTACTCCTAGGAGGGAGGGAATAAACAGATTTTAATATTGTTAACAATATTAATCTGGCGCACCTGGCGGAGTCACGTCGTCAGCGGTCGGCGCCCGCCCAAACTCCTGATTAGGGACAGTTAGCAGGCTCGAGGGAATCATTTTGAGCCGAAGTGGCCAAAGTTGGTGGCCGCCAGACGTGAGAGGGTAACGAGGCGGTTAAATTTTTAGCTGTTGAGGTGCCAAGTTGTTATGTGAGAAGTGTGCGGTGACCAGTTTGTGGTGTTAATTCGGTATTTGTAGAGTTTGGACTTACGTAAATATTTATTTATAAGGCACGATGTGTATCAGGTTTAAGATAAAATAAATATTGTCTTCCTTATGAAAAATTGTACTCTACACTAATATTATAAAGAAGAAACGTATTTTTGTATGTTGGTTATGAATAAACTCAAAAATTACTGGACGGGTATTAATAATTCTTTCCCCATTAGAATGATACATATTTTTTACTAATTATTAAAAAAGATTGAAATTTGTACTATAATTTAATATAATCCAATTAAAAAATTTCCGGGTAACTTTTCTTTGTTAGGTTCATACAATTATCTAACCTCGAATAGAAGACAAGTCTTTCTATAAGATTTTAAAGTAAAATATTTTTAAGCCTATGATTATTTTTAGACAATCCATAGATGTTTAAAACAATTCTCTGCCCGTGCGAAGCCGACACGGTTCGCTAGTATATACATACAACTCAAAATTCTTGAGTAGCATATTTTTCATTTTCATCACATCATCATCATCCTATCAGCCATTTAAAGTCCACTGATGGACATAGCCCTCCCCAAAATGGGAAGTTTGCCCATAATTGCCGAGCTGGGCAAGCGTACTTCGCCATTATTGCCATCGCAGTGTACTTTTTGCGACGAGAATGCTCCTGCCCATCTCATGCATTTGAGCTGTTTTGGATATACGGCCATCTGTCGGCTTTGGTACCTTCAGTCGCTTCTTACGACACCTGGTACAGGGGGAGGTACTTACCCACTCTGCTGAGACCTCACGGCAATATATATTACCGAATAACGAACATAATTGTAACAGTCTACCCTTGCGCCAGTAAAACTTCAGTAAGAGCTAACCAACGAGGTTTAAATACTCCAAGAGTTAGAACGAAGTTTTAGAATTCCACAACCTATTACTAAAACGCTATATTGGGGTATAAACTGACCTCCCAACTACTAAAGCAACCACATCAAATACTCTTCCGACATCTCTATGCTTAGGGATGCCACGGTATAAGAAATAACATCTCGAATTTGACGATTTTAAAAAGCTGTTTTATAACGTTTTAAATTATTGCGACAATCGCAGGGTAATCAAAAGGACGAACAACATCTTTTCCTTTTGAACAAAAAGTATAAATACAAAAAATACTTACAGTGTTTTACTAAATCCACTATTCATGACTAGTATCTACGTAACTAACTAGTAGACGAGTAACGAAAAAATTCTTACAGTGTTTTATTAAATCCACTATTCATGACTAGTATCTACGTAACTAACTAATAGTTTGTCTGAACCGGTATATTCCAGGAAAAGCTAGATTTAATTAAAAATGCTTTGACTACATTAGAAAAAGTAATTTAGGCTATATTTATTTTCAAAAATAATAACAATAATTCACTTAATATCCTACATTGCCCTGACTTCGAGATAAGTCATTTAAACTTGTTTTGCGGATATCGGGTAACAGAGGAACCACAAATATAACACTTAAATACTTATAACACCCAGATACAAACAAAGAGAGAAACAAACACATATTTAGCATGTTGGTAATTGTAGAGCGCATCTTTCGTGAAGGAAATGTTGCTGCCCATCCTCACCCTGTGCATTTGAGCTACACTGATTTATATTTATTTCCCGTCATCTGTCGGTTCTAGTAGCTCAGTCGTCCTTTTACGATACCTGATACAGAGGGAGGTAGGTACTATTCTACTCTGACGGTGGCTGACAGCTAGTTCAACGGATTAGTGTATCTACAATAAGCCTTGGGTAACAGGCAAAATAGTACCTTCCACAGTGTCCTCCCATGTCCCATGTCCAAAAGAAACAGAGTAGTTCAAATTCAAAGCACGGGATTGGACAGCAGCATTCCCTCCGCAAAGCTACGATCTGTGATCGCCACTACGCATGCCTAGCGCGGCAATTATGCGTGAATCTCTATCTTTCTACCGCCATCTGTCGTTTCCGGTACCTTAGTCGGTATCTGCTACAGTGGCCTCTCCTGCTATTCTACACTGCCGTTACCTCATGGCACTAAAAAAACATCGATAACTTAATACCACCATAACATCCCTACTTATTTTATTGATATTAAAATCCGTTTTGAGTAGAACTTTGTTAATTTTTGGCAACTTGGCCGGCTTATTAAATGTTGGGAATTCTTGTCCGTTTATGTCAGGCCCGGGCCGTATTAACGAGAGTTGAATTTTTTATACCGTATCATCGTAAAACTGTTGCCGAGGTCTTGGGGGCCCCCTAAGGCGGCGTTTTATATGTCTGTCTGCGATATTCAACCTTTAGCATAAGCTTTATGACTTACATTCTATTTTATTACTATATAGCTCTCTGCTACCACAAATTTTAAGGTTTGAAACTTCAAGTAAAATTTTCACATGAAGTAGATCTCATACAAAGGTCGTCTGCATTGGTATCTTTTTCTCAAATTTCTAGATAAATAGCAGTGTTCGCATTGCTGTGTTCCGGTTTGAAGTGGCAGTAGTATAGTCCCTGTAAATTACCCATAATGTGACATATCTTCATGTCAAAAGGTTGGCAACGCGTTAATGATATCCTTGTAATACGAGCGTCTATAGGCTGCGGTGACGCTTACTATTATGTGGAATGTTTGTTAATGTAATCGAATACATAAAGACAAGCAGCCGACGAACTTCCACTGCTAGGAATAGACCTCTTTCTTAAGACCCAAAATATCCTATATCCCTAGTATTCAAGTTATCTTTTATCATATTCAATTTAGATATATTAAACGGTTCATACAAAGGTATCAAACACACAGACGGATGTATTTTTGAATTCCTATTATTAGGTTACAAATTAAAAGTTCAAAATAGTTTTGAATAGAATTAATTTTTCCTTTTTTTGCTTGATCCACAACGTTTGCCTCTGTGTCAGTTCACCTATTATAATTTCGATTTTATTATCGAATTAAATTGGAAGCTCCGCCCGCTTTACTCGCTTCGCTGGGAGCGGTCTCAACTCTTACCCAACCAACTAAAATGGCAAATAAAAAGCCTAGAGAGACTTCGTCTAAAAGCAAACAACCATTTTGGTAATCTGTCAAACGTGATTCAGCAAACAAAAATGAGACCTAATGGCAAACATGGTAGTGATCCTATCTTGTACACCACAGGTCGTGCCTTGTTTTGTGTCTGGATGTTAAATATTTGTGCTATCTGATGTCACGAAGATATATGACATATCACGAAGCCAGGACTATACATGGGATATGTGAATTTAATGTCTTATTTAATTATATTTCCATATTCTAAAAATATGGCTTACAATATATATATAACAACTTAAATGTAAATTAACTGTTTTCGGTTAAATTTCATTTAAATATATTTCAGAGAAGTAATCGGTTCCACTAATATTGTTATAGCTTAAAAATGTGATACTATCATATACACCCGTGTCCAAAAGGCGTAAGCACCAAAACATTATTTTCTGTGTAGATATTTGAAAAGAAAAATAGCAACCATAACTAACAATAACAGTGTTTGTCTCCCAAAATACTACATCAGACGTGAGAAATAGGCTCTCTCCAGCGATAGAGCGAGTAACGTCCCCAGATAGGGCCCGGCGCCGTGGGCCTATTAAGGGCCCGATGCCCTTTGGAGCGACGCGGCCGCTTAGGGCAATGCTGTTTGGAGTTACATCGCCGTTTCTAGACCCAGCCCCACTACGTTGGGCACAAATAATTGCGCCTTATCGTGGCCTTTTATTTTAAGGCCCTATTTAAAAGATTTATTCAACAGAAAGTTTAGATACGTGAAAAGATGAAAGAGGCATTTCTATAAAAGACAGTGTTGACGTTTAGTGTTCTGAATAAAAATTATCTATATATAATTTTGTTCATATATATTTAATATTTTCTCTTTTCCATCCAAAATCAAAAACAAATTGCTCTTTGTGGATGCAAAAGTCCGCTCATTGCGCTTTACAATTACTGTTCTTATTTATATGTATTATTTTAATTTATATTATTATTTATTTTCCGTGAGGTACTAGCAGAGTAGAATAGTACATCTCCCTTTACCAGATGTCGTAAGAGGCGACTAAGGTACCAAAACCGACATATGGTGGTATCCATGCAAAAAAGTTTACGCTCTGCGATTGCCAACATGCTTGCCTAGCGCGGCAATTATGGGCAACATACCCCCTTTCTTGGGGCCTATGTCCAACAGTGCACTTTTAATGACTGGTCTGATGATTTTATTTATTGTGTAGTGAATTACCTGCAGAGTAATAGCACCTCCCCCTGAAACAGGCGTTGTAAAAGAGTATATCCACCCGAAACAGCGCAGCTCAATTGCACAGGGTGGGATAGGCAGCAGCATCTCCGTCGCGAGAGCTGCACTCTGCGATTGCCAACACGATTATTGCCTGGCGCGGCAATTATGGGCAAAATTCCTACTTTCTTCGGGAAGCCAGCAGTGGACTTTCAATGTCTTGAATGATGATATGGATTGATGTGTCTGGTTTGTTAGATATAGAGTGTATTATTATTATTAAGAATTCTGATTGGGACGGAAGAGTCGCTAGCTAACATTTTATTCGAATCTTGTTTTAATAAATTTGTACTTGTTGTATTTTCATATTATTTATTTATTTAATGAACTTCATTTCATAAAATAAGACAAAATGTACAAATGGCGAATTTAATAACAGTTGGCATTATGTCCTATGTTTTTATATAACAAATCGTAATACGCGGCAACTCGGCCCGAGTAATATTCAAATGATACTCGACGTATGACGTGACCCAGAAACGATCGGGTTCCGCACACATTAACGAATCCCCCGGGATTTATTGGGGACGGGAACACGCTCCCGCCCTGTTGGGATATTGAAATGCTCTTGGATACGTACTCGTACCTTAGATTTTGGCTATCGATTCGAAATGTTCGTGGATGTCGATATTTTTTGTTTGTAATTTGAATGTTTTATATATATAAGATGTCTGAGTTTCTAGTTTTCTTCTACTACTACTGCTAGCTACTATTTTCTAAAAAACTTATTGAATTACAAAAACTGCTAATCATTCAATTAAGACGGCCCGATGGCGCAATTGATAGTGATTCTATCTTAAACGCCAAGGGTCGTAGATTCGATTGTCACATAGAGCAACAATATTTACCTATTGATATTTGTGTACTTCCTATGTTTGGATGTTAAAAATATTTATTTAAGTATTAAATTTTTGAATCCTCTGTTATCTGATATCCGTAACATAAGCTTGCTTGCTTGCTTGCTAACATGCTTTAAGCGACTAACCACGGAGACAGATTAATAAGATGTTGTGGGAATATTATAAGTATCTCACAATTGTCGGATAGTGCGGTAACCGATTTATTTTACTTATCATGGTACTAGCGATATTTTAATGTACAATATACAGGTTTTATAGCTATTTAAATGGGAGATCATGGCCCACAGACTTTCACCCGCTACGCGAGCATCATGTGGATTATCATCATACTACATCCACACAGGATCTTCTCAAGGAGCAGGAACAGGAACTCCTCAAGAAGGGGGAATTTGCCCATAATTGTGCACATAAGTGACAATCGCAGAGCATAGCTTTACGATAGGAATTCCGCTGCCCATGTCGCCACTGTTGTGTGGATATACCGCCATCTATTGATGGCGGCATTATGTTTAGTTTTCTGTAATCAATGTTTTTTTTTTATCACCACTAAGTAGTCGACATTTTGTAAAAGAAAAAAAAGAGAACAGTTACACAAAATTTACTCATTCATTCAATTTGATTTGTTACTCTTAAATTATTCGTTATTATTCGTGATTCCAGTTACTCAACTAATATTTTTCACCCTAGTCTCTTTATAATTTACTGTGGGAATAAATAGGAGTCCCTAGTCTCCGTTGACCAATTTTTATGCCAAGAACTTCTGAAATATCTAGGCGTTGCGAAGCGTCAGTTGATGATAACTACACAAGTCTTACCATAAAGATGTCTGATTTGGTCAGTGACTTATGAAGCCTACCACTTACAAACTTGCTGACGGCGGCCCTCACTTGCGCATACATTGCGCGACCCGTGCAATAGGCGACGCAATTTCACGGCAATTTAAATTGGTAACCACGCGTATACAACTATACATACATACATCACGTCTGTGTCCCATCGGGGTAGGCAGAGACCATGGATATCCAATAATTACCATCTTAGATAGATATCATCACAACATCATCTTTTACACTACATTGATATCTTATCACACTATGCTTTAATTTTTATCTCAAACTCACATCATACATACTTAGAAGTGCTCTCATTTCAACAGCATTTATTCTACTCGCGTGCTTCGTCTGCCATACCCAACATTTACTACCACATGTCAGTGTTAGAACATACATTGCATTGACTAATACACTTTGTATACTTCCACTATGAACGTGTTAAAGATAAATACCTAACATGCAAATTCGGACAGACCTACTTCTATTTGGCGGGTTGGCTCTCAGTGCAAGCGTGTTTCTATTTTATTAACATCATAAACGAGTATTTTAGGTAGTAAAAGGATAAACAAACAAGAGAAACTAATTTCCACCCGGCAACGTCGGTCAGTATTGTAAATGCAAATAGGACCCCGTCCAGCGTCCGCAATATAATATTGTTTGGTTTTGTCACGTAAGTCGTATGCAGACTGCGCGCAGTATTTTGCATACTGGCACTTGTCATTAATTACCTCAGTTGACTCACAATTGGATGGCGTCAAGGTTCTGTGATCTAGCAGAAGTAATCGGGTTGCATTTCTGGGCAAAAGCATCCTAATTGCGAGGTTGCGCTCTGAAATCCCCCTTTTTGGGGAGGCATATGTCCATAGGTGGACTTTCTATGGCTTATATATTGATTGATGATACATATTATGACCAAGGTGATCTTAACCTTTACTACCGTGAGGTACCGGCAAAGTGGAATAGTACCTTCCCCTGTACCAAGTGTCGTAAGAGGCTACTAAAGTACCAGTACAGTAGGCGGTAAATCCATGCAAAAAAGTAATTTTAAATGTACAAGGCAAGGGGACGGGCAGCACGTCTTTCGCATCTTCCCCGTCGCGAAAGCTGCGCTCTGCGATTGCCAACACGCTTGCCCAGCGCGGCAATTATGGGCGACCAACCCCCTTTCTTGGAGAGGCCTATGTCCAACAGACGACTTTTAATGGCTGGTATGATGATGATGACACATACAAGCATTATTATATTCTATCCCTGCCGGCGAAACCAATGTGTCAACAGCCTTACAAATTAAACAGTGCACAAGAGCAACTGTTATTATTTGACTAAGTCGGCGCCGCGTCGATCCTGGCATTGGGACATTCGCCGGTTTCTGTTTGTTTTTGTTCGTTTGTAACTGCAACCGAGGTGACTGCAACATCGAAACTACCAATTGCTTAGTTGGTTTTGTTTAGCTCAGCGTTCATTTACTTTTGATACCGACCTCGTTGACTTTGGAGTTTGTAATAAACGTGGAATTGGTGCTAATGTTTGTTAAGGTATCAAAATTTGTAAAAGTTTGAAACAAATCAATAAATTTGTTGTGTCACGTTTATTAAAAATGTTGTAAAAATAACTACATAAATGTATGCGATCGTTCGTCGGTCTTGCACTTATTTGACCATTTGCACTTTTATGATTTAGGGGTTGTTAAAAATTTGAGTCAAGTTTATTTGAGAAGATAGATGTGAGGTACCATCTGAGTAGAAAAGTACCTCCCCCTGTACTAGGTGTCGTAAGACGTCACTAAGGTACGAGAACCGACAGATGGCGGTATATCCATCCGCAACAGTGGCAAATATTGTTCTTTCTTGGGGAGGCCTTATTTCCTTTATGTGAACTATCAAGTGTCCATTATCTTCATGCAAAATTTCCAAGAACTCGTTAAAGGCGACACTTTCAAGAGGCACCTGGCCCTTGCAAATCACTCCGGGCCCCGCGACCCGAAAAATATTTATTGCGAATTATAGTAAATTTACGACAGCCGTGTTTATGAGAGACTGGGAATTGCTGACGATGGCGCGCTGTTAAATTTTATGGTTCAACTTGTATTTAATCGTTGGTTGTCAAACTTATTTTGTAACGACCACTACTATTTGTATTGTTTAATGTGTGGTATGTAAATGTGCGGTTTGTGTATGTGTGTATATGTATATACTTGTTTGTGGGTATGTGTATATACATCAGTGTGTGGATGCGTACGTGCATATGTGTATGTTTGTTTGAGATATATATTTTAATCTCCATTTTGTAACTTGTAATTTCTTAAGATTTTCTTTTTCTATGAAAAGTGCTCCAATACTTATATTTAAAAATAAATAAATAACTCACTTGATCATTGCATAATACATTATTTTTTTTTAAGAATAATTCGACAACCGAGAATTTCAATGCCGTTGTTTGCCTACTAACACAGTTTTTTGGGGGTAGAAATAGGTGAGAGCACGACCTTATGCTATTTTGATCAATTTGTTATAGTGAGAGAGAAGGTTGTTATAAAAACAAAGTGAGTTGCACAGATAATGAAATAGCTTAAGAAACCTTTAGTGACCACTTTAGTAAAACATTTTTGAACGTAACGTAATGGCGTTTAACATATCGCGCCAACTGTCAAACAACCGTAATTTGACAGTAGGCGTGATTGATAGAATGAGAGCTGCAATTTATTGTTGAAAGCTAATCTATCTAAATGTAATACGAAATAAATTTTCATAGTTATAGCTGGACTAGAGCTATCGAGTCAGCTAGTTCCAATTACAAATAATATTATAAATATGTTAATAATTTTTTTTGTTAACTCTTTACGTTTTATTTACTCAACTAATCTTCTTGAAATGTATTACACATAAAGTTGGAAACACACAAAAGGACAATTTAAGTATTACAAAAAGAATTTAAAACCCAGTTTCAATTTTTCGACCTCAAATCACTAATGCTATAAATGTTAAAGTAAGTTTGAATTTTCATAACTAAAGATATATAATACCTATCCCGATAAGGGTATTGTTTTCATAAAAAAATCACGCAGGTAAAGACGTGGATCAAAGCTAGTATCATATAAATTTGTGAGGTAGAAAGTGCAGTGCATACTGAAGGAATGGCGGGTGTAATAGTCATCGTACATGAGCGTCAGTTCATTATAGACTAAATAAGACCTTTAATAATTCAATTAAGTCTACGTGTGTCCCTCAAAGTCTACTACTTACGCTAGCTAAATCGCGCGACCGTGCCGACATTTTGCGCGACCGTGCCGACATTTTGCGCAACCGTGTCGACATTTTGCGACGCCGCCAATCGCATATAGGCGAGGCGACCTCGCAAAATGTCAACACAGGCTGCGACGCGCCGTTGCCAATCGCTGGCAATTAATACGACATGTATTGCGAAAATAAACAAGCCACTCCACTCTTGGGCCGCAGGGCCATAATGGCGCGCTAAGTGAGTCCACTTGATGGAACGTGTAACATACCGTAACGCGGCCGTAATTCGCGCGCGGTCGGGCCCGCGACTCGCGCGCGCGCTCGAGTGATTTACCGTGTTGTGGTTCGATGGCCGGCTGTTGCCTCTTGTTGGAAGTACTTATCGTGATTTGGGTTAATTCTTTTTTTACTACATTATTTTAGATTTGGAAAATATATGATATTTAATTATTAAACTAGGTACGAAAATTTCTTATCTTTAAGTGTACTAGTACTAGTGTAGTGTTAATCACAAAACTGCGTATTTCTATGTTTTCAGAAATTTTCAGAACCTTCATTGTTTATTCGTAGACAATCAGATTCATTCATTATTGTGGTCATATAAGCCATTGGAAGACCACTGCTGGACATAGGCCTCCCTGAGAGATGGGGGATTTTGCCTATGATTGCCAGGCTAGACAAGCGTGTTAGCAATCGCAGACTGCAGCCTTCTTGATGGTGACGCTGCTGCCCATCCCTACCATGTGCATTTGAGTTACATTGTTTCTATCTTCTGTTGGTACAGGGACCTAAGTCGCCTACTACGACACTTGGTACAGCGAGAGGTATTATTCTAGTCTGCCGGTACCGCACGGCATTCGTACGTAATGATTAACTTTGATAATCAAATATATGATAGAAAAACATTTCAGCTGGATGATAGAAGTAAAGTTTGGGAACCTCTGTTTGAATTTTATACCTTTTCTGGAAAAGTCTACATAGATCTGGAAAACCAGCAGTGGATGTTTTACAGCTGTGGTGATGATTTAGGCAACAACTGCAAAGTGCACCAATTTTCGGTAAGGAAAAAGCCTACATACACTCTTTCAAAATACTCAAATACTTTCCAAATTACATACATAATGCAGCCCCTGCAGCAAAAATGCAGTCTCTGTTATCACTAACTATCATTATAGTTATACCTAATTATGTTTTATTAAATTTAACTATTTTTATTATGTATATTTAATATACGATATCTCTTTCTCTCATTCAGTCTTTCCATCCAAAGGTTGGAAGAAATCGCTATTTGCGATAAGGCCGCCCATTTTACGTTATTATTTATGTATTTTTATGTTTGGTTTACAATAAAGTATTTATTATTATTGTAACATTACGGTATTCCAATCCGCACATCTAAAAAATTTCCACGCGAATTCTCCCAAAACGCCGCCTCATTTCACAAGCGATACCATTCGGCAACCTTGGCAAGTGAAAAAGGGGCTAATAACGTATAGACCGCAGTCGACGTTATAAACAAAATAAACACCAGCTCAGCCCACTAAGAGGCAATTTACTTGAGCTATGTCCCAATAAATACGGGCGTCCCACTCTGGCAAGCGGCATTTTTCAAACGGTCCCAGCACTACGTTTTCTCGGAGGAACGCACGGATTGAAATGCGCGATTTAAAATAGGAGCTTCTTGTTCCATGTATTGAAAATCGTGCAATTATCATTTACTTTTGAGCGAAATCAATTAAATATTCTTTTACATCATCCGCTTTTTATTGATGTTACAGGAGACTGGCTTTCAATTATAATACGAATATTTTAAAGAGGAAAAGTTTGATTTGTTCGTGTTACAATTTCAATTAAAAAACTATTCGACCGATTTCATAACTCTTTTATTATTAAAAAGCTACGTTCACCTAGTAATACTAAAATCGAATTTAGTTAACAAGATTTATATTTTTGTACGGTTATAATAGATGAAAAAACGCAAATACGATGGGCCGATTTCAATCTGATCCGAAGCGATCGTTTTGGCTATCATCATCATCATCATGGCTTCTGTATACCGACAACGATATGACATAGACCTCCCCAAGAAAGGGGCTAGCAAATTTTTGTAGATGTTACTGCTGCCCCACAAGGCTTGTTGCATTTAAACTACGCTATTTTAGGTATGTATACCATCTCTCGATTCCTGTACCACAATCATCTCTTACTACACATGGTACAGGGTACTATTCTACTCGGCCGATATCCGACAGCAAAGGTACCTTTGTGATTTTAATTAAATTAAATTATGATTGAGTGGCTAATAACATCCGAAACTTTGATTGAATTGAAAATACTTTTTCAATTCCTTCAAGTATCGGCGAAGGTTTGTTCAGCCGATGGTGTGGAAGTTTCTGAGGTCCGTAATTGACCCTTCGATAAATTTGCCTCTTTATTTATGGGCCTGTTTATTGTATTAGCGGCGAACAAGTTTTGATTGCGTTTGACGTATACCGATCCTTTTGTTGGGAACTTTTGTAAAATTTTGAAGCTGCAAGTTGATTAATAACAATTAAATATTTTCTTTAGTTGGAAACTTTTAACAGCTATCTTTTAAATTGACCAACTTTCAGACAGCTCTTCGTGAATAAGTGAGGTAAATCTTTAGTCATAATGGTTTGGATGTGTGTCTCATAGGTGACTCATGGGTGTCTTGTGGGTGTCTCAAGTTGTCTCATGGTGCCTCATTGTTTCATGGTATCTCTTGGGTGTCTAATTTATTTTGTTCACCAAATAATAATAATTCTTACAACCTGATTTTGAAATAAGTAGCTTAACGCTCTCCAGGCGACTGAAGTACTGAAACCAACAGATGGCAGTATATCCAATAAATTACAGACTACAGAGATGAAACCAAATCGAAGAATGGGTATGGAATGTAAAAGTAATCAATTGGGTTTGACAAGATGTCGATTGGCGTCATATTCGCTGTACTTGCCCTTGCACTTCGACCCCTTTCTCCAATGTAGGGTAGCAACTCAGCGATCTTCACATAGTGCGAATGCGTATTTAATAGCACACAACATTCTCAAATTAATTCAATATTTATTGTCAATAGGCTTTTGCTTCAAACTTAATTAATGATGGTTAAATTGCCACCACTTGTCTATTACAGACTTATACTGATAACTAGTTGTCGTATACATGTCGATTTCCGAACTATAAACAATCGCGAAGGATAATAAGTTGTTTCAACCCGTTCCTCGCAGTAGCACCGGGCGGGTCGACGTGTTCCGACAATATTTCACCCTGTCACGTCCGCGCTGGCAGCGGGGGCACTACAATTTCGTGCGTTTAAAGAAGACGCGCCATTGATGTAAATGCTTTGGCAACCAATATTTGACATTGCTCGCGCAAGATGTCGAATATGTAAAAATATTGAGTCGCAAAATCGGTTTCATATTTTTATTAGACCAGATCGACCAACAAGCACACAATCCACGTGATAGTAGGAGTAATTGCAGCCTATAGATGTTTTTTATATTATCTTGTAATATAAGAAACTATCACTAGCGCGTTGTGAATCTTGTGACTTTAAAATATTATGTCAAGTTCTCCAGTAATTTCACTGCCTCTCATACCTTTAAATCGGCACATTAAAAACAGCAATACGAACACTGCTATTTGGCAGTAGAAATGTGAGAGGTACTAATGCAGTCGACCTTTGCATGAGGTCTACCTCATGCAATCATCATCATAGTATCCGAAGAACATCGAAATTTTGTATATTTATATATTTGTTTTTATATGTCCTTAAAGATATATCTGTGAAACTTCTTTATATATTTATCTTACCTTACGGCCACACCAAATAAAGAATCAATGAAATCGATTTATCAGATTGTTATGCCGTGACGAAAAGAAAATTGGAATTTATTTTTATATACCTATATAAAAATTATATGACACAAAAATATTTATTGTCCATTAAAAGCATAATGCCATGTTAGAGTAGACAACTTACTTGTGTACATAAATATCCTCAACAATTAGCCTATATTATCTTATAGGCTAAATCTTGTTGAGGCTCTGCAATTAATTATTTAATGTTGGATCTGATTGCAGAATCATATGAATAGTTCCAATATGGTGCAGCCAAGCACTGGCGGCTGACGACATGTAGTCACAATGACGATATATCAGCGTGTCACTTTAGTCCCGCGAAACACGCCGGTGCGAACGCCAGCGGGATAAATCACCAGCGGGGGGTTAAAACGCCATTTTGATTTTGCATACCCGCTTGATACAAAGATGGGAAGAATCGATAATGGTACATGCAAATATGAATTTCTTACTATGTTTACCATGATTTAGTTTATCATCAGCCATTTTTTTTATATCATCACTGCATGGTAAAGCCTGCCCAGCGTGGCAATCGCAGTTATTGGATAAACCCTTTTACTTTGGGTTGTTTTTACACATTTGGGGGTTTAAATACTAAGGAGGGGGGGTATGATTCTGAATTGAATTTAATATGATGTATTATAGAAAAAAACAACTTTGCTCAGGAAACAGGCGGAACTTGAACCTGCGTTTTTCCTATACCGGGTATCCCGAGTCGAATTTTCCCTAGTGTTATTTTTGTACTGAAAAGTCAGCGCCAATTCTTCGTGTGGTAGGTAATTTTCTATAAACACTCAAATTTCAAGCTTTTACAAGTTTGAAGCAATAAAATACAGAAGAAATAGTTACTTTATGACTTTAGGATCAGGTTCAGATTTCCCACTATTCGGATCAGCAGGATCGAGTACCGCAACAAGTTCCTGAGACATATTGATTTCTTTCTAGAACATATTATCTCAAACCCTTTTAACCAAACATTTCTAGCAATTGCGAGAGGATTATATCCAGCCAGCAGTCGAAGGCTAATATTATGATAATCACGGAAGATTTCTGTAAAGAAACCCAATAGCAATGTCAATATATATAACCTGATGGAAACTGACTTGCTATTTCTCAAACATTTCCAACATTAAACCTAAATTTGCAAATGACATTGTCTAAAGAAGGAAGCCGGAACTTAAATCGTCTATCACAATTCCCCAGCTCAGCATCTTACAGCGTCAGCATTCCCGGAGGAATGACGCTTGTTAGTCGGCCCTTAGCCTCGCCAGATGCGCTGTTCGAAATGCAGCCCTAAGTACGTGACAACGCGCCGTGACGTGACAATATTTTAGCTTGTCACGTCGCATGTCGGGCGATTTATTATCTGGCGTGCGAGCTTGTCAGCTAGAAGTTTTGTTATTAAAATCCTGGGTATATAGTAGAGTTCTTTTTCCTTTTCTGCTTGTTATTGTTTGTTGGTGTTATAATAATATAATAAATATATTTTTGTTTGTTATATAAATCTATTTATATTTTAAAGTCTGGATAGACGTTCTCACTGAAACTTGTCAAATATTTATAACTTCAAAAACAGCAAAGTTTCGTGCTAACTTTGTTTCCATGTGTTACCTCCTTAAAGGGGGTGAATTTTCTAAAATCCTTAACTCCCCTACGTATATAAATAAATACAACCCGTGTGCAACTTCAAGTTTTTTAACCCTTATAGTTTAGGTCCTGCGTTGAATCAGTGCGTATGTCTTCTTCTGTTTTGCCCAATGATTGACTGGTAGATAATGCCACTGGGCACTAAATCCGCAATGTGCACATAATATTTCTGATATGCAAAAAGTTAAATGAATTTAGTCTTCTCAAATTTCTATGCATATACTCGCAGTCCGTCACTTGGAGCACACGTCTCGAATCGGAATACCGGCGAGGCGCGCCGGCCGACAATTTCTGTAATGCATCGCAAATGTATTGGATTCGTGACGGCGACGTGGTCCTGCGTCCAGCCACGTTATGTCCAAGCCATTTAGAATCTGTACACGTACGTAGAAGTGGCGTTAGATATCGATGTTACTATCTGTTCTCTGACTCTTCGATCGCTTCTTCAAAAGATACCAAAAAGTTGGGTAAAAAGTTCACATCCACCATTTGGATTTTTATCATCTCTGAAATACCAAAGCGCTGTTACTAGTAATACACTAGTAAATATATGGTAATATTATAAAAATTATATATTTGTGTCTCATCATTATGATCATCGTATAGCCGTTGAACGTCCACTGATGGATATCTATAGGAGAGGCCATACATATAATAATAAGAATTTAGGCCTTCATTGTCACGCTGGCCTAGCGTGGTGGTAATCACAGAATTACGCAACTGGGATGTTGCTGCCTCTTTTTGTCGTACGTATTTTAAATGGATATACCGCCATCTGTCGGTTTATTGGCTCTGGTACCTCAATCGCCTCTTATCAACTTGAGTTTTTTTTTATTATCCCAGTTAAACAACCGAGCAATCTCGTAAGCGCTCGTAATATCACAAGGATATCACGAGCGCGTTGCTCTTGTGACTTAAAGATATTATATCATATCACTTAGTGGATTCATTGGCTCTCTCACCCTGGTTCCACCAACCGGAACACCGCTACTTGGCGGTAGAAATAGATGAGAGTGAGATGCTAATGCAGGTGAACTTGTATGAGGTCTTGTTGACATCATAAGTTAATTCAGTCCTCAGGCCGACACTTGAAGTGAGTGTTATAGGGAGAGGTCAAACGAACAATGGTGATTCGATTAAAGTTATGCATGTTATAATTTATGTATAAGGCATATCATGGCACTTAAAAACTAATTAAGTTTTTATTAAGTCTGAAAATACATGTTTCAGAATCGTTTACACCTATGCATACAGCTTTTTCAAAGAATATTGTAATTTTATCTAAGAATAACATTCCAATTTTAAAATCATCTCACTCCAAGATGACTTCGAGAAACAAATTTGAATTCACTGGTTCAAACTAAATAAAATGTTCCGTACATTTACGTAATATTTTAAATCAGAATGGAGCTAGGCTTAACTCGGGAGCTGTTTTCGCAAACAGCCTGATCCCCGAGGAGTGGGATTTGCGAAATTTTGACATCATAAGCTTTGTTTTTGATGAATTTATTTAGTATTTGTTAAAACTTTGTACGCTTTTAAGTTCCTGAATAACCTTTACTCCACTCGCTGGACTCGTTAACGTTGTATAATAAGAAGCTGTTTTATTTTCAATAATACGATAATAGCTAAATATTGAAGTGTGTATTTATAAGTATGAGCCGTAAGGTACCGGTAATGTACACTGCTATTTGGCGGTAGAAATAGGTAAGAGTGAGGTACCAATGCAGACGACCTTTGTAAGAGGTCTTCTCATGTTTCCGTAAGGTAACCGAAACATTCAAAAGCCGGAAAAGAAAATAGTTTTATTATGAGTAGTGAACGCGTAGTTGACAGAAAATACAATAAAATATTAGTTCAAATAATATTTAGCCACACAAAATTTCACATATTAACTTCACTATGGAGTGGAATCGCTTAAAGCACTTGTGGACATCATATAACAGAGAAATCACAAATATATATCTGAAATACATATTTATCAAAAGAAACACAAATATCATCATATAAATATATGTCTAGGGTGGGGATCGAACCCACGACCCCTGGCGCATAAGATAGGGCGCACCACCATCTGCGCCATCGGGCCCGTCACATAATCGATTATTTGAGCCAAATTACGACACATTCTATATTCTCTGTAGAACGACTTAAGTACATTGAACGTTGTCAACGTGTTATTTGATTAAAATTGTAAGCTCATTAGCTATAAGGAGGTTGTAGAATATACCGAGCGAGTGCCGGCTTTATAGTGTATCCTTCTATAGGATCACTTCCATCTCTCGGTAAGCTCCTTGAGGATACATCAGGGTAAAATAGAAAGAAAACGGAGGCGAGTTTGTTTTAGAAATTCTTGTAAAAGGAAAGAGATAGATAACTGTATTGTTTTATATGTCGTTTACTTGAATTGTCTTTGTGTGAGTTTTATTGGCATGCGGTCGGAAACGATGAGTAATTAAATGTGAAATTAATATTACAATATATTTACACACATTCACACAACATCTCATACATTGACCTGACTTTGTGGTAAAGCATTTGTATTACGGACATCAGAAAATAGAGGAATTACAAATATAATACTTAAAAACATATTTTTAACACCCAGGCCTAGAACAAACACAAATATCATTATATAAATATTTGTCTTGGGTGGGGATCATAACCAGGACCCCGGGCACATCAGATAGGATCACTACTATCTGCGCCATGGACCCGTCATATATTATGGACCTCTAAGACTCGGCCTTAGTGGCCGTTGCTGAATGGATCTTATATAATGACTCTCAGGATCATATCAGACCTTAGATGTTCACTCTTTGGCATATGACCTAAGAAAGGGAAATTTTTGCCTCTTTGCTTCTTTAGGCAAAGGTGATGGAAATTGGAGAGCGTAGATGGTAGACGGGGGCGCAGCTGCGCATCCCTGCGATACACGTATCAACTATGCTGTTTCGGATGGATACACCGCCATTTGTCGGCTCTGGTTCTTCTTTTAACACCTGATACAGTTTCAGTACTCAATTAGAATCTGCCTAGATAAATCCATCTAATTATCATCACCACCATACCAGCCATTAAAAGTCCCCTCTTGGACATAGCCCCCCCCCCCCCCCCCCAAGAAAGAAGGTATGTTGCCCCTAATCGCAGAGTTAGCTTTAGTGGCGATGATGCTGCTGCCCATCCCCTCCCTATTTGAACTGACTTTTTTGCATGGATATATCTGTCGGTTCTGGTTCCTTGGTCACCTCTTACGACACCTGGTACAGGGGGAGATACTATTCTACTCTGCCGGTACCTCACGGCACAATCCATCTAATACATCATTAAAAAATCGATTCGTCCGTCGGTTGAGCGTACTATTAAGCCGTGGCCGAGCCGAATTTATGTGACGTCTAAATTAGCGACGATGGGTACAAAGTACCCATCAATGGGTATAGAGTGCCAATCGCCGTACATCGCTCGCCCAAATAAATTATGTCCGACACAGTGAATGCAGTCGGACTGCAATGCATAACTACGTTTGTGTATTCTACGCTTCCAAATGTTCGATGCAGCCGTGTGTAATCTTGACAAATGTTATTTGTGTTGTTTTATGCATTTGTATTTATAATATATATAATACACTGGCTGACTAACTGACATATCAACGCAGGGCCTAAACTATGAGGGTAAAAACCTTAAAATCTTGCACAAAGCTTGCATTGCTTCTTTTATAAAGTAGGGGGGCATTAAGAAAGGGTATTTGAAACAGAGGTGCCACGTAAGTGTGAAACTTTTCCGGGTTTAAATTCATCATTATCATTGTCATATCAGCCATTTAAAGTCCACTGTTTGGTCAAAGGTCTCCCTTAGGATAGGGGTATTTTTTTACCCATATCTGCCGCGCTGTGGGAAGGTTTGGTTGTAATCGCAGAGCGCAACTTCGCTGCTGCCCATCCCCGCCCTGTAAGTATAAGCTGCACTGTTTCGGATATATATACCGCCATGTGTTTAAAGTTATACTAATGGAATTTAGTAGGAATGCTCTTCATTGAAATTCATGCAAGACGTGTAAAATATTTTTCAAAAATTATCCCTTAAGGAGGTGAAGCACCCCCCTTGGTGGAAAGGTAGAATTAAAATCACGCGGTGCTATTAGTAAGATATATATATTTTTTGTTCTATCTACAATTTTTTACCACTTTACCGTGCTCATACATGGACCATAATTGTGTATTTTTTATTGTTTTACCAACAGTGTATGTAAAATGCATTAAAGCGATTATTGAATATCTCATACATTGAACTAACTCCGAAGTAAGTAGCTTAAAGCACTTGCGTTACAGACATCAGACATAAGAGGAATCACAGATATAAAACTTAAATACGCAATTAGTTACTTTACAAAAGGTACAAAAGAATACCTATATACCACATTTGGAATATCCAAAAAATAATCCGACATGATAGCAACTCATAGAAATTGCAAATCCGAAGGTCTCACTTACAAAAACCACGGCACTCAATTACCCAAAGCCTATTAACCAACGGGGTTCATAAAACCCATTCTCGCCGTCCTATAATACACCAATCGACCGTGGGCTTAATCCGTGGGGACACAAAAGACGTATCAAGACATACGCGCCGGATCTTTGACATTAATTTATTGGTCGGAATTTGAAGGAGGGCCAAACATTTACGCTTTATACATGAAGTTACTTGGGTTGGATCTCTATTGTGGCCCCAACATTGGCCAATGTTGGAGCCAACTATTTTGCATAGTCACGCTCACGGACGACGCTATAATATTTGTGCTGGGCGCCACGCCTTCATAATAATGTCTGCATGTCTCTTCGGGTTCATTTTGTATGACGTCGTCATCAAGAAATTGGGTCTGTGATTTTGTTGTACAAGATTTTTCCTTCAGCATCATAACTGATATTTCAATTAACTATTTGTAGAATAGCGCGCGATGGCGTAGATGGTAGTGATCCTAACTTGTTCGCCAAGGTTGTGGGTTCAATCCCCACCCGAGACAAATATTTATATCATTATATTTATATTTGTTCTGTTATATTAAGTAGCATATTTGTGATTTAAATATTTTAGTAATATATTTGTGATTCCTCTGTTATCTGATGTCAGTAACACAAGTGCTTCAAGCAACTTATCACGGAATCAGGACAACGTGTGAGATGTTGTGTAATAAAAAAATAAGATATGGTTCTTTGTTCTGTCTGGGTTATAAATATATGTATATAAGTAGTATATTGAGACATAAGACTCCCTTGTCCGAAGTCCGTAACACAAATGCTTTAGGCGACTTAATGTACGAGATGTTGTGAATTAAAACAAAAACATATCTATCTGTTAAGTATGCCCAAAGTTGACTAAGGTACTGGAACAGACAGATGGCGTTGTATCCATCTGAAACAGGGTAGCTTATTGCGTAGTTATGTGCTATGGCTGCCACTATGCCGGCCCAGCGTAATAATTAACCAAACACCTTTCATGTTATAAGAAATTAATGTCTAATAATAGACATCACACAGGTGATGAACTTAGGCGTTCATACTTATAATAAAACTATTTTAACGTAGTGTTTACGTTTTTTCATTTTTTTGTTTGAAGTGTCTAGGTTCTGGTTTACGGGCAATTTAGTACCTCCCCTCCTAGATGCTATAAAAGGTAACCAAGGTAGTAGAATCTCTCTTAGGGAGGCTTATTTCTAGCTAGGATCGTTCTATCGCTGCCATGACAAAACTTATATATTACTACCTGTTTTCCTGTCTTAATATAAATTTTGCGCCTACAAATTAGGATAAAAACTATCTTTCAATTTGAATCAAACTGTTCACAGTTAACTGATTTTTTTTTAAATCAGTTAAGTAGTTCAATTGTTTATCTCGAACATGAACCTTGACACGTTATTATCACTATATTTTTATACAAAATTATTATTTTTATACAAATATTGTTTGCCATACATTAGGTAAAGTGATCGAGAACAGAATTCCTTGAAGCTTAATAATTTACAACACAGTATAAAGCTACAAATGACCTCACTCATAAACACATCTTTTAATACAATTCTGAAAGCGCGGAGACCGAAACACAAACAGTAGTTCCACCATATTAACAAATCTGCATAACAAACATAGTTAACTGGGCTTTCTGCGAACAAAAACTACTCCTAACAACTATCTACTTAACTAAGCAAATAGTTCTTGCATGCATTACAGATTAGCCGGCCACTCCTAAGTTGCATAGAGTAAACATCGCAGACGGCACAAATTAAATTGCCAACGGAAAAGCTTGGGTGAGGGCACAGCGTGTGTTCTAAGTTTGGAATTACTCCTTGAGACCAGGAGTTGTTGGCACTTGTGTTTCATTATATTTACATCTGCTTGATATACCAAGTATTCTAAGTAATAAACAATAACACATCTAATTGAAGTGACTGAAAGACTTAAATAAATAGCAGTGATATCATTGCGATGTATCCACAACATCCGATCACCGCATCTTAGTCATATCAATAGGATCAAAGCAAACAATTGTCTTTCCTGACCTCAAAGGGAGATATGCGTGCGTCAATTAGGTAAATCGAATCAGGAATGAGGAGATCCGTAAACAGATCAAGTTACAAACAGGCTTGCGGCTTATGAAGTTGAAGTGTCAATAAGTGGCAGTACGCGGAATCGTGGGCTGATTAAGCCCAAAGGTTCAGGAAACCAGGCATCAGTTGACGCAGAGTAGGTACTCGATCCTCAAGGTAGACAGACGATCAGACGAGAACCGCAGGACTGCGCCAAGAGCAGGCCGTTTACAACCGGTTCTATCATATGCTATGCATACAAGATGTAGCAAAAACACATGACGGTGAGGCCAAAATGGTGGCTTGTAATTATGTCATCAACTTTTAATCAATCTATCTAACCTACAGTTCTTAGTAACGTATCAATCTCTAATCATATTAATGTTTGATATTCTCTACGATGTAAATCCATTATTTACTTACAAAAAACACTTTTAGCTCAACATTTACCAATTTAGAAGCGAAATTGTAACATCAACAATTTGCGCCTAAAGCAAATTTTGTACGTCTTACTTATAAAACCATGTTCATGCAGTATATCGAAAGTTTGCGATAATTCTGAAGGTAGCTCGACTTGCGCTTTTCCGTTCTTATTGTATGTTTTTCTTTAACGTGGTGTTTCTCGAATCACAAATGTATGCAATATAAAACTATCATCCCTTTCTTAAAATCAAGAATGTCCAACCGTCCCGTTGTCTTATTCAAAACAGCGCATCTAACCTCACTCCAATTCCTAACGAGCACTTCAGTGTACTTTAATTTAGCAGGCACGTTTGCTAAACGTTCCAGTCTTTGCCGGTTTGATCTAGCATTCATTACCGCTAGCTGGAGAACTAAACTAATTTGTGTTAAATGCCGCCCGAATAAGTTCCCGGCTCGTCTATTAAGCGGACAATAGTAATTGAATCGGACGAAGCATGTTGAGCTAAAAATGGAGCCGGCTCGTACCGCATTTTGAATGCAAACTTGGTTAGGCTTAAACAGGAGTCAGCTTTCAGTAGAATCCTTAATGAACTTTAACAATACTGAGTGATATTGTGACGTATACTATCTCTGTCATTAGTAAATGAAATAATATAATAGTGACTGATCAATCAAGCTGTGTGGTATTGGTAAAGTAGAATGGTGCCTCCCTCTGTACCAGGTGTTATGAGAGGTGACTAAGACACCGAAACCGACGGATGGGCCGCGAATGGACAGCAGCATCCCCGTAGCCAAAGCTACTGTCTGCGATTGCCAACACGCTTGCCTAGCGCGGCAATTATGGGCTAAATCTCACTATCTTAGGCCTCCTCCACTATCTTAGGCCTTGGTGGCAGAGCACAAATTTGCAACGAGGATGCTGCTGCCCATCCTCATCCTGTAGTATTTAATTGTCCTGTTTCGGATGGATACACCTCCATCTGTCGGTTCTGGTACTCTAGCCGCCTCTTACGATACTTCGCAAAATTCCCCCTTTCTTAGGGAGGTCTACGTCCAGCAGTGGACCTCCAATGGCTGTAAAGATAAACGTACTATATAACTTTGGATGGGCACGGCCACCCTCTACATGCGCTTGTTACAACACCTGACACAGAGGGAGGGTCTTATTAATATGTGATAGTAGTTATAAAGTGAACTAGTTTATGCGATAACGAGCAGAAACTTGTTTCCACGTTCGAAGAGTCCTTCTCAATTAAACGCAGTGGCGAGTAATAAACGCTAGCAGTTAGATCAAAGTCGGAATCAGTGCAACTAGCTCTACTAGCAAAGAGTAAATAGGTGCAGAGAGGTCGCCTGCCCAACTTTGATACCTACGGCCGTGTGCAGTTTACAACTAATAACTAAGTTTAATTTGGTAGCGTTAATGAATGCGCAACTGAGTTTGCTGGGCTCATATTAGAGCAAGTGGATATATTTGAGACGTTGCTACAGTTTTGATCTGTTGTAGGACGACTGTTGTGACATTCATACCATATTTTGGTAAAAATACACGGCGCATTTGGAAAAAAATATAATTTGTTCATTATTTTTTTCTTTTTTCTGTAATTATTGTTAATATTTCACGCTAAAATACTGAACTAATTTTTCATACAAATAACAAAACTATGCTATAGTTAGTAAAGGTATGATTGAAGACAAAGACGCGGGCGGTCGCTAGTAATTTATTCTATGTGCTTGCACATAATAGTTAGTACGACATATCTACGGTATTACAAGAAATAGCTAGACGAGTTATCATTTCCAACATTTTTAAAGAGCGCTTCTTAAATTTCTTCGTAAAAATAAATTCAATTAAAAAATTGCTATTTCAAAATAACTGCTTATTATTTAAAACAGATGAAAGATATTTTATTATTATTCTTGGACAGATTTTAATACCATTTCCATAGAGAGATAGATAGATAAAGATGTCTACAGGACCATGAGCTGTAATTTAGGCTTTTTTATTTATTAATAAGCTGACTTGACTTGATCTGTCTTAACTATGATTATTAAATTGAATTTGTATAATTAATATAATTTCGACAAACTGTTCAACTAGCTACATATGTCAAACGATGCGATAATAATGTAAAAAATGATACGCAAATGATCAGAAAATTAAAAGATAGAACCATTAAGGTTCTCTTATTTTTTATTATTTTTTGCATCTTTTATAGTTTTTCTTTCATTTCAATCTTCTCCTGACAATAATAACCTCGAAGAAAAAGGAATTGGTGAAATCGGTCCAACCCTTCACGCGTAATGTCGTGACCAAAGGAAGTAAGTACTTACAGATAAAGATAAAGGAGAAAAAGGTCCCAGGACATTATATCTTTTGGAAATTTGGTAAACGGTTGCCGCAAGGTAACTTAAAAACAAAACCGCGATTTAAAACCGTTTAAGAGAGGTTTGAAAAGTGTTTAATACCAAAGAAACTAACTTAAAAAACATATTTTTTAATTTAACAAACGATTTAAATTGCCGCCAAGAACTATTATAATTATAATATTTCAACGGTTCATTATAAAATAGGCGCGCAATATATCATGTGGAAGTTTCGGTAACGTTTGGAAATTACGAGGATCATTATCCCAATTTGAATAAATCATATGTGATCAAAGCGATACATCAAATTCCAGTTCGCGTTGCGGCGAACGCAGCGCCAACTTCGCCCGCACGAAGGTAATGGGCTGGGAGCTGGTACGCCATTTTGAAATAATATTTGTGACGGCATGGCTTCCAAACTAAATGCTCGTCTTTAGTCATAGGGTACAGATGGAGGCAGAGTAGAATAGTAACAGATGTCGTAAGAGGTACCGCAACTACAGATGGTGGTATCCCTGTAGCAAAGCTGTGCAATCACGACTGCCCATCGCGGCAATTATAGGCAAGTCCAACAGTGTACTTTTCATGATGATAATGTCTTCTCGTGTGTTTGTTTGTTACTGAGATCCCGAGTATTAGTATAATGTGAAATCCACAAGACAAGTCAGAACACGGACGGCTAAAATCGTCATATATTCAAGTAAAAATGACGTCTTAAAGGAAGAAAATAATAGTTAAAAATAAAAATAAATAATGTAAATTGCTTGGTTATATTGATAATGTTATTTAGTTTTACAGATTTTTACGTACTTGAAGAACGAATAAAACTGATTTTTCCCAACAAACGTTTTGATTTTTTAAATCCTCGAGAATTATGTTCGAAATCTGTCTGTTTTGTTATAAATTAATATGTAAACGAATGCAAATAATAACCTATTGTAAAACAAAATATGGATTAAAAACTTTTTGCCGATACTTCGATATTTTATTCAATACTAGTCTAATATTAGACGTTGTGCTGTCTTAACGATGACTAGCTAGGGGTTAGCTAATCACATGATTGTTAAGTATTCTTAAAAAATATACTTAATTTTTTTCCATACGAACCATCTCCTAACAATACCAAACAACAAATAAAAATTGTAAAATTGGTCCAGCATTACGTGTGATGGCGTAAGGAAATAGAGATTCATTTTTATAAATAAAAATGTCTAAAAGTATTAACAACCTTCAATGGTACAATTCATTCCAAATATTTGGCCATAATCATCCGCCCGCTCTTTTGCTACAACTTCATCCGAGTCTCGCTTCCGAGCTTCGAAACTTCGTCCCGGTGATAAATCCGTAGGTGTGAGCCGGGCACTTTAGTAAATGATATTTTACGGCTACACGCCCGGTTCTGGAAACCTGGATGTAGAACTGCGCAGCTTCTAAAGGCTTGACGCATTTTGGGATTATTGTGTTGAACTGGAGGAACCATATATGCTTGATAAGACAGAAGTTTAATTAAATACCATACTTTTGAATAGATACACCATTTTATTATACTAAGTTTTAAATTGATTTTATTTAATAATAGGTGGATTTATAATCATCATATCAGCCAGAAAAAGTCCACTGTTAGACATAGGCCTCCTCAATATAGGGAGATATTTGCCCATAATTACCGTGCTGGGCAAGCGTGGTGACAATCGCATGAGCGCAACTTTACGTTGAGGATGCTGCTGCGTATCCTCACCTTGTAGTATTTAAGCTGCGCTATTCCGGATAGATATATTGCCATCTGTCGGTTCCGGTACCTTAGTCGCCTCTTACGATACCTGGTACAGAGGGAGGTACGTACAATTCTACTTTGCCGGTACCTCACGGCTAATAATAATATTCTATACTAATTAGTTATTTACAAAAACGCGACGCAAATCGTTTATAAGACATTTTTTTTCAAGCACCTTTTTTTATTACGCCAGACAAGTAACATTCCGCGTGAAAGTAAGCGTCATAATAGCATACAAACGCTTGTAATATCACAAGATATCACAGACCGTTGACAAACTTGTGACTTGAAGATATTATGTAAATAAATAAATAAAATAAATTGAGACAACATCAAATCTAGATGTGTACTACTAATTTATTTATAAAAAGAAAATAAAGTAAATTAAATATTAATACTAAACATGTTTATATAAAAATAAATACATAAATACAACTTAAATTTACAAAATAAACACGATATATATTGAAACGTTACAGCGACAGTAAATGTTCCCTTACCATCCGGCCAAATGCGGCGACAGACCGCGCACGCCTGATATTTAGGTAGTGCATTCCTTAAATGACTTAACGGTGAAGGAGTTGTAGACTAAATAAACTTCAGATTGATAACCGAATTGACCATCGCAGACGAAACAACGGACACATTTATACTGCACAGGCAAGTAACGTATGCAAATAAATTCTCGCCGGCGCTCCGATCGACATTTGGATCGGCGTGTTCCGACACATCAGCGTGATTGTAAATCCCGGAATCGGCGGGATTGCGGCATCGGGATTCGGGATTCGGGATTGCGGCCGATTGTTTCGTCGTCACCCGTCCTCGTATTCGCGGGATGTTAAAAACAATGCGGGATTAGTTATTTTGATTGATTGAATAGCGGATTTGTGAAATTGATTTTATTTGCTTGTACGTTTCTCCGGGAACTTGATGTACCTTGGTTTTCTTACGAAGTCAGAACAGTAAGGTCCTTTTCCACACCACAGAGTAAGCAAACGTAGTGACAACTATAGCCAAGTTAAAAATATACGAGCGTTACCAAATATAATACAATCTTAATTGATTTAAATACAGGCAATAATTTGCGGAGTCAAATAGTACTATCTTAAAACCGACAGATGGCGGTAATTAAGAAATAAATGAATTTCATATATCTACTGACATATGATCATAGATGCTGACGATCTTCCGATAGGAATCACCTAACATATATTTAATTGAATTAGAACTTTCAGGTCTTAGAACTACAAGAACGTTATGCGACCCAACTGGAAAGATGCAGAAACAATTATTTAAGCTACAAATAAAAGTTTTAGAGTAACTTAAAGATTGATTTAATGTTATAATGAGATATTACTGATATATCGTCTGGGAATGCCATAAAAATCGCATCATAAACAGCAGTTGAGAGCGTAAATTGGCTCAGCGTTAAGTGTCTGGTGGCGGGATCACTGCGAATAAATATTCCTGAAATTATCGCGCATGGCGGGAACGGGGAAGCGGCAGTAGCTGCAGCGGAACAGCGGCAGCGGATAGATCTTAGCCTAACTTTTAAATTCAAATTAACTTATGCTTGTCACATAACGTGAACATGATGGACAAAACACAGTAGAAGTTAGAATTTTATGTAAGCCCTGCAAGGGCATTGCAATATGTAAGAACTAACTACTAGCTTGCTTTACTAATAATGTCCAATTTATATTACTTAGTATAGAATAAAATCTATTACAATAAATTGACATCTAATCTACAATAAAATTGATTACAATATTTGTATTTTTCAATAGATATTTACACAAAAACACAACATTGATACATTAGTTATTTATTAACGCTTACTATCGCGCGGACCTGCTTATTTGTCGTCTTAAGAAGGTGAAACATACAATGTTTTACCGTCTTCTTGAGGGACATAGATGTAATAAAAAAAATATGTTGAACATTGATTGCGAAAGTGAAATAAACCGCGTTATAAGTCGTTTTTATATGATATATTATAAAAATTATACGATTATATAGATGGATATCTGTCTGTTACGTACGTCTTAACGCTAAATAAAATTTGAGATGTGACGCTTTAGGGAAGTACACAATTCAATATATAAGTATATACATGTCAAAATTTCGCAGTGAATTTTTAACTCAATGGCAACATAGTTAAAGATTTATATTGATTGTGAACTTTTATCAGATAGGCTGCTTTCAACCGATAGTGCAGGCGGTTCTTCTTTCTTGTACGCTAAGGGCGTGGGTTCGATCCCTGCCAAGGGCAATATTTATATGATAAACAAATGTTTTGGTTTTGAAAATATATTTATATATTATATTGATGAGAATCCTCTGTTGTTTGATGTCCGTAACATAAGTGTGTTGTATGACTTATTTTAGAGACATTCAATATATGAGATGATGTGTGAATTGTGTTATTTATATTATATGATTCCCCGCTCCCAGTCGACTCCTTGTCCGCCCCCTTATCTTGGCGGGATGGCAGGATCACCGGGTATAAATATACCGAAATTATCGCCCCCCAAACCGATAAGAGCTTCGTAAATTATCCAACCGGAACCGCGCGTAGCGGATACGAGGCACCGGAAGGTAATCGTTAGATCTTGTAGTTTGAAATATTGTGATTTAAAACGCAAGTTTATCAATTCACGCAACATCTCATACAATGACCTGACTTGGTGATATGTCGCTTGAAACGCTTGTGGTACAGTTAGTATCATCATATATCAGTCATAGAAAGTCCACTGTTGGACATCGTCCTCCACAAGATAGAGGGATTTTTGCCCATAATAACCGTGCTGGGCAGGCGTCGTGGTGATCGCAGAACACAACTTTGTGACAAGGATGTTGCTGCCCTTCCTTGTATCCCCACCCTGTAGTATTTAAGTTGTGCTGTTTCAGATGGATATACCGCCATCTGTCGGTTCCGGTACTTTAGTCGCCTCTTACGACACCTAGTATTGAAGGAGGTACTTACTATTCCACTCCGCCGGTACCTCACGGCGTACAGTTATCGGACAATAAAGAAATCACAAAAAGGTATAATACTGAAATAAATATGTTCAACACGTAGACACAGAATAAACACAAATTTCATCATATAAATAATTATACTGAATGGAAATCGAACCCACGTACATTGGCGCACAAGATAGCCATTCACTGCCATTTGAACATGATTTGTCTTTTGAAATCACTGAGGACAATGAGAAAAATCACGTAACTTGTAATAACAAGGATATCACTAGCGCATTACTAGTCTTGTGATTTGGAGTTATTTTGTCACATTACCCAGTAATTTCACTGCCTCCCTCATCCTTCAAATGCAATGCGAACACTGCTATTTGGCAGTAGAAATATTATATATTTGGCAGTAAAGTGAGTAAGGTACAAATGCAGATGACTTTTGTATGACGTCAAGACTATATATAATGCTGCTTTGCCAACTGTTTAAATGCATGGAAGTACTGTGTACATCCAATGTGTATTTACCTGTGAGAAGCGGAGCGTTGCTGTATTAAATAATAATTGAACGTACGTAACGTTATTCAGTACAGAATATTCAAATAAGACACCGTAGTAAGTACCCAAACATGCCTGAAACTTGCCCGTAATATCCTAGGAGCTCGCCGCCGTGTTCCTGGGACGTTCCCACGTATAATGTTATATACGAGTGTGCACGGGAATGAGTACAATGGGACATATGTCCTCTTTGTCCCATTGTCCATCCGTGCGTACGCTTCTGTATCTATATAGAGAATAGAGTTATAATCTGCGTGTACAATAAACACATCTCTAACTAAAAAGGAATTTATATTGATAGAATATTGTAGATTATCAAAAGAAACCATAAATTGTTTCTTTAAAAATTCATCTTATAATAATACTATGTAATTATACCGTGAGGTACCGGCAGACTAGAATAGTACCTCCTTTGTACCAAGTGTCGTAAGAAGCGTCTAAGGCACCATCCATCCGGAACAGTGTAGCTCAAATACACAGGACGGAGATGGGCAGAGCATCCCCGTCGCGAAAGCTGTGTTCTGCGCTTGCCCAGCGCTGCAATTATTAGCATAATTTCCCCTTTTGGGAGGCCTATGTCCAGCAGTGGGCTTCCGATGGTGATATGATGATGATGATGAATAAAGACATTTATCTAACTTATCATTAATATATACACTGTCTCGGATGGATATACCGCTACCTGTCCTTTCTGGTGACCAATAATAACTTTTTACGACACCTGGTTCAGAAGGAGGTACTATTCTACACTGCCGGCACCACACGTCTTTAATATAATATTGTTTATTCTTTTATTTTAGGTTAAAATAAACTTATGCGTTGCTTCTGAAAATGAAGAAACGACAATTAAAGTCTATTCTTCCACCAATTATTCTTATTTATCTATCTTAATTAACAAATCACAATAATTTAATATGTACAATGCTATATTTTCCATAACCTCTCAACTGACTATTGACCTCAGATTCTAGCGTTTGTCAGTTGTCAATGTCATTCAATGTCGTTCAAAAATTAAAGAAATATTATTTCTTTACATATATATGAAAATATAATATCTTTATACTTAATTCTCATCTTCTAACGGAACAGGTATCAATAAAAATCAATGATAACGTACAACGTTCACAGACAAAGTCGGGGGTGAGGAATAATGGATAGTTCCCTAACATAACTTGAGGTAGGCCTCATATAAAGGTCGTCTGCATAGGTACCTTTTTAACAAATAGAAATAGCAATTGCTGTGTTCCGGCTTGAAAGGTGAGAGAGGCAGTGAAATTAGTGGGTAATGCCACAGAATATCTTCCGTATATATAGATCACACAGCATCTCATACAATGACCTGACTCCGTGGTAAGTCGCTTGAAGCACTTATGTTACGAATAATATTAATACACAGACACATATCATAATATAAATTTTAGTCCTGGGGGGGGATCGAAACTACGACCTTTGGCGCAGATTTTGACCTTTACTATAACGCAGACTGTATGCTTGTTTGTCAGCCTGGCCTAATAAATACAAAGTTAAACCATTAACGGTATATCCAATAAAATATACCTGTCAATTTGTGCGAAACACGAAGTAATCAACCGCGAAATACCCGCTTCACAGTTACTATGCGAATTTACGAAAGTGAAATACGCTTCGGAAACTCATAAATCGGAGGGAATATCTTAAACTATTCAAAATCACTCCCCTCCCATAAAAGAGGGCTATATATCTTTGGGCGGATTACAGAGATTTAGTACGCGTTAGGTTGGGGTCCGACTGATAGCGGCGCGATATGATATCACGATTTATTTGGCGCAGTCGGTTTCTCACCTTCACTGTGTGGAAGGTTACTTCAGGTTTATACAGATTTCTACTGCTGAAGCTTATATAGCCTTTTTTGTCTTGACCAACATCTCTATAAAACGCAAAAAACTAAATTTTAGATAGAAAAAAGATAATTATTTTGGAAGAGTTATAAACAGAGCATCGGCAACGAAAAATAATACCTCAGTCGCCTCTTACTTCTACTCAGGTATATCAGTTAAAGTAAGAGGCAACTGAGGTATCGGAAGCAATGTGGAGATAAGCAGCAAGGTTCTGGTTCCGAAAACATTACGCGAATCCTATCATGGTGACAATTATAGGCAAAAATCCTGCAGAATAAAAATTGCAGCAGATTCAAGATTTTGAATACTTTTACGAAATTTTTATGTCTATTGCGTTCTGGACATATGGTTCATGCCTAATGCTGGCTATATAAATCACATTTCGGGCGAGTATTGACCATAATTGCCACGTGGGCAGACGTCCTGCCCATCCTTATTATGTAATTGAAAAATGCTTTTTTATATTTTTTTTAATCGTTGTAAATCAAGAAGTATGGTTCGATATTACCTGTGATACATGTGATTGCCTTTTTGTGACATATTACTACATAGCATAAAACAAAGTCACTTTCCGCTGTCTGTCTGTCCGTATGTATGCTTGATCTTTTAGTTAAAACAACGGGAAGAGTTTTGGTGATACAAGAGGAAGATTTATATGTATTCTACATAGATAGTTTAATATAAAAACACAGATTATTTTAGAATTTTCTTAAGCGATGTCGTAAATAAATAGATTTTATGCGCATACATTGTAAACGCTGGCTGAATCCGACGAGATACGTCAAGATAAAGTACTACAGTAATGTTGTAAACCTTAAAAAAGGCCTCGATGATATATGTAGTTTCTTAGAGATAACCCACAATAAACATTTTTTATCCTTTTTACACTCACGCGAAGCGGGGCATTTTGTTAGATGTTGTCACTAAAGAGGTTAGTATTTTGTTTGATATATCTTTAACCTAATTAAACAGTGAAAAGACGCCGAGAAATGTTTTATTAATAATACCGTACATTCAAAGAGCCCTATCCAACACACCGCAGATTCAAACAGCGGCCACAAATCACAGGGACCCGCTGTCACCCGCACCGCACTACAACCACCTTAAAATCTAGGTGAGACGCACTGTCCCGCAAATGAGTTTAATACGTCATACTGACAATGACTGAGAGGGATCGCGGCGGCCGCCGGGCGTAGGGACGCGTAAATCGACGTTTACACCGCACTACCTTGCCATTCCAAGGTTCAACTTGGAGTCTCTAATATCATATCGAGTACTTACGTATATTTAAGGTGATCATCATTATCATCAGACATAGGCCTCTCCAAGAAAGGAGGTTTTTTGCCCATAATTGCCGCGCGTGTTGGCGATCGCAGAGCGCAGCTTTCGCGACGGAACTGCTGCTGCCCACCCCAGCCCTGTGCATTAGAACAATTAAGGTGTTATTTACTGGAAAAAAGTCAACTTGTCTCAGATGTCAGACGAGACTTACTCATCATACCAGCCATTGGAAGTCAGCTGGTCATAAGCCTCTCAAAGAAAGGTGGTTTTGGTGGCAAGTGTGTTGGCAATCGCAGAGCGTAAGTTTCGCGATAAGGGTGCTACTGTCCATCCCCACCCTGTCCATTTGAGTTATACAGTTTCGGATGGATATTCCGCCATCTGTCTGTTCCGGACCTTAGTCACCTTTTACAGTGTAGAGTTTATTTGTTCTTTCTTGATGCCCTCTCTCCCATCCCTACGCATCATCCTCATCCTGATCCTCATCCTCATCCTTCTGCTCCTCCTTCTCCTCCCCCCCCCCCCCCCCCATCCACCAATGTAGAGTAAAAAAAAGTGTTTCTTACTACATCTCATCAAAGATTATAATTTTAGTATAGAAGTGGAAATTAAATCAACCAAAACTATGATTGATGGAGAAAACTACACGATCATTAAAGTTACACAGAAGAGGGATGTTGAAAGGAAGGAAATTTTTCGCCAAATGACTTGCTGTTAATTTACCAAAATGACGAACAAAAATATTTAAAATCTTTTTTTTAAACGCGTTTTAAAGCTAAACGGCTTTAAAGCGCGATTTATGTAATTTAGTCAAAAGAGGAATTATGGTGTATTCTAGGGTCTATCCAGAAGTCTTGTAGAAAACGCACCAACCGCCAGGTAGTCACTTTCAGTACCAATCCGGCACCCCGGGGAACTTCCCCAACTCGTGTACTCGGAATAGTTTTTTTCAGCGGCGGCCCGGGATATGAGAGGAAATAAAAATTCTTTTTCTATTTACTCAACGAAGTTTCCCTGAATGTTAATAAATGTTTTATCCGTGAGTTATCGAGTTCTCCGTGGAAGCCTTTTGAATTATATTTTATTCTGCACTCGTGTGCGAGTTAAGTAGAATTCGTGTGTTTGACATTTTCATTTTATTATATATCTTTCATGTTTTTATTTGTCGTGTTGTGCCGGCAGAATAGAATAGTAACTAAGACCTCGACTAAGGTGCCAGAACTGACAAATCGCGTTATATTCATCCAATATAGTGTAGCTAACAGTGTAGACCACATAATTGTTTTTGCAATCCTACAAAAATCTGTCGGTTCTGGTACCTCAATCGCCTCTTTTAACACAGCGGGAGGTACTATTTTACTCTGCCGGTTATTTATAATCACAATATTTTTTTATTAGAAACAAAAAGTGATGACAGGACAACGCCTGTCGTGTCTAAAGCTATATAGTTAAAAGATAAAAATCACGTCTAGCAAATAGCACGGTGATGACGATGAACTCGATTGCATCGACCAATTGGCGAAACGAATTACTTTTCACAACTTTGTCTAGTTCAGAAATAACCTATACAGTAAACTCGATTGCTCCAATAAATGACTGTCGTCCACAATTCACGTTACGAGCAATAAATTTCACAAACAGAACATTTATAACAACAACTCCATTAGCTGCAACATAGTACGATATAAAACATAATAAGACTTTAAAACCTAACTCGTCTCAGAGCGGCGGGAGAATCGAACAAAATGCTGACGGCTCGTGTATACTGGATGTATTCAAGAAGGTAGATTTAGGGTGCATTTGGTGAACAACACCTGCGGCTTATTTATGGGGCCGGGAGACACGGCACGGAATAATGGATTCCTTAACGTTATTCACAATATTCCCTTGTCGATATCATATTTATAGAAAGGGTGAAAGACTGAGGAGTTGATTCAATAAAACGGCAAGCTTCGGATTTTTCTATATTTTATATGTGAAGCAACATGCATGAGATATAGATGTCAGTGGTACATATGTTGACACGAGTATGTGTGGGACATTAAAATAATGAAATAACGGGCCTGATGGCGCAGATCCTATCTAATTTGATTCGGGTCGTAAATTCGACTCTCACATAGGACATTTATATGATGATGTTTGTTTTTATGTCGGGCTGCTAAAAATTTGTATTTAATGATTGTATTTGGAATTCCTGTGATGTGTGTTGTCCGTAACATAAGAGTTTTAAGCAAATTTCCTCTGAGTCAGTTTAAAAGATTTTTTGTGAATAATGTCATATAATATTATTATTTAAGTTGAAAAATGTGAAATAGTTGCAGAAATAAATCAACGTCACAAATGAAGCGTTTTGTATACGTTTGTTTAAATGAACTGAGACAAACTTTAAATGAAGTTTATCATAATATCAGTAATAGAAAGTCCACTGTTGAATATTGGCCTCCCATGATAGAGGGATTTTTGTCCATAACTGCCGCACTAAGCAGGCGTGGTGGCTATCGCAGAGCACAACATCGCCACGAGGATGATGCTGCCCATTCTTACCCTGTAGTATTTAATACCACCTGCGCCATCGGACCCGTCAAAAGTTTACTTATGACAGCCGTTTCAGCGCCTCCCATCGTAGATAGAAATTACTGGGCACCGACAAATTTGCATTCCCAAAAGTTTGTATCAAATTTCAATTTTACAGCTCATTTGGTTGGAGTTTTCTTTTAAACGGCTCCAGGATTATGAGAAAGGTGAAATCGCCGGAATATTCCATTTGACTGGCAAAATATTATTTTTTTTATTTCTTTTTGTTATATAAAAAAGGGAGTATTCTTTCATAATCCCGTTCCCTCATTTATAATCCGTTGACATAATTCCATAGTCATGGCGACAGACACGACCCTATTTCCATTGGCTTATAGTGCAGTCAGCGGAAAGGGTGGAAAAAATGAATATATTTCTTTTTATTAGAAACACATATCGCACTTTCAGTCCAAAGCCATAACTCGCGTGTGATAATACATGCAACGTTTAATAATTTAGTGCTACACCTGTCCGCGTGATGGCGTTAGTTTCTATGTGATATTAGATGTGTGAAATGTAAATCAAAATAAATTATTATTAATCCAAAAATAAAAAGCAACGAGGAAACCGATGTACGGTTCCACTGAAAAATAATTAAAATCTGTACTCGCGATTGTAGTTTAGTAATGAATGATTAATATAGATATTAATAGATAGATGGATATTAATCTATATATAATAAAAATAAAAATAATTCCCACTACATCTCATAAGCGTTTAAAATTTTGAGTTACAGGCGTCAGACAACAGAGAAATCTCAAATATACTAAAATACATATTTTAACACCCAGACACAGAAAAAATGTACTCTTGATAGTATCAAAATATATGAATTGAACTGGCCTCTCAAGTGTAGAAATAATTTTAATTTCATACTTTTTCTCGTTGGCTTCGTTTCTTCTCTTTTTCAAACGAGACACAGAACTCAAGCTATTTTCTATTCCAATTTTAAATACTTAAAATCATTTACCTCCATTTACCTAGACATTCACACACAGTGCAGTTAAATATCCAGAAATTTCTTTTCCAACAATTCTGAACCGCTCCGCGCTTGCATCACCAACAACGATTTATGAAAGGATATTATTCCTTTAATATTTCATATTGCGGGAACGTCGCAGCAGATGCTGCCTTTCCAACTCTAATCCGTGTGCCGTAAAGGCGATATTCGCTTTCACGAAAATATTCGAGGAGATTTTTATGACTGGGATGACTGTGATATATTTTTATTCTTATTGCTGTTTTATATAATTGATTGAAGAGCGCAAAACATATTCTTCCACAAACGCAAGTAAACCATTTCGATAAGATATGGAATCTTTTTTTTCTTTAGCCGGGGGATACCAGCAGAATAAAATAGTACCTACCTCTGTACAAGGAGTCGTAAAGTGCGACTAAGGTACCACAACGTAAGGTATCAATTCGAAACAGCGCAGCTTAAATACTACATGGTGAGAATGGGCAATAGCATCTTCGTCGCGCAGTTGCGCCCTGCGATTACCGTCAGACCTGCTCAGCGCGGCAATTATGGGCACAAATCTCACTTTCTTGAAGAGGCCTATGTCCAACTGTGGACTTTCTATAGCTGATATAATGATTTGACTATGATGTATGTAGAATGGGTATTATGACATATATTTATATAATATATTTTTCTCTAATTCATTTCATTTTATATTGTATCTAAAGTTCCCATGATAGAGGGAATATTTTATTAATATAAAACAAATTTATTAATAATAAAGTTCAATGAAACAATTGAGTATTTTGTTGCTTCAATCTTCATTATTTTACGAGAATATATAAAATGTATCTAATTTTGTTTTAGTGCTTATAATAAGTAGACAGCTGACAATAACAGAAGTGAAGCAGTGCTGAGCGGATGATTTCAATTTCAATTAGAACACGGTTCAATGACATCAAGTTGAGTAATTAATAAGCGCGCCCTCGTAAAAATGGAGGCACAATAAAAATAGAAGCGAGCTTACGTATGATTGGCGCTAAAGTTTTCTCATTAAAACAAGTCCGTTGCTTAGTCTGGGCAGCGCCGAAGAGCTCGATCAAATAAGTAGGTTCGAATGTGAGTTGGCTGACCGCTTTTGACGGACCGCACCCAAGTTTCGAAATACGAAAAAATATCCAACTTTTTTTTTTTTTGTTGAACTGGAAACTCATAGAAACTTTTTAATTTCAAAGAGGCTCCGAATTAAAATACTTACCGAGTGAAAACTTTATACTGTTTTATTATTATTATATGTCGTCTTTTTGCTGATAAAATTGAACTGTGAATCGTTAAAAAGAATTAATTGTGAAGAAACTAATTTTATTTTATGCAATTGTGTAATAGTGTGAAATTATTTTAATCAATAAATTTTTTTTATTAAACGATCTTTCCAAAACATTAAATGTCTAAAATCCATGGTCCAGCATGATAATCAAACCCTTGATATTATTTAAAACAGATTACCTACTTGTAAAATAAATCGTACGAGAACAAGCTTAATAAGGTAGCGTGTTATAGATTTTCTGTAGCTACCTTCCGGCTCCAACATCAGACCTGCTCGTGAATCATTTACATATTGTAGAACCCGATGCCGCAGACTGCAGTGTTCTATCATGTCTGCAGTGTTCTATTACAAGGGTCGTGGGTTTGATCTCCTACCGGGACAAAAGTTTATGCATTGAATGTATTTATGTTCGTTCTTTGTTCTGTTAATAAGTATGCATTTTAGTATTATATTTGAGATGATGTGTATTACACACAAGTGCTTTAAATGACCTATCGCTGAGTCAGGGCAGTGTATCAATTGAACTTATTAATATTATATTACAACTTACTTACTTTACCAAAATCTCAACGAACTTGTTAGACAAAGTTAGTTTAAACATCCTTAGTCATGGCAGTCAATCATTAATTAAAAAGAGTATGTATAAAATATTTTGAAACATTTTTGGATCAGACATGTGAATAAAATGAAACTATAACAGCACCAACATTTTTGGGCTACCACAGTTAGTTCAAAAATCGAATGGATGCTAACAATATTTCCCGCGCAATTTCAAAACGACGTTCTTTTTTAGAAGGCCCAACGAAAAAAGAGCAGTGGCATCAAAACTGGCAGGCTGGATCAGAATAAGTGGATCACTGTACACGTCAGTATTTTGAAAAAAAAAGGAGAGAAATCCCGCGTACGCCTGCATGTACGTCAAGGGCGAAAAAACGAATTGTAAACCCGAGCCGGCAAAAAACATACAGAATACCGGCCATGAGGTTTAGACCGTGAGAAATATCCAATTTAGCCGCGTTTCCCAGTAAATTGACGCCATTTTTCATTTCGACCCCCGCAGTGTAGTCCGGTAAGTTTTCTGCGGAACGTAAGAAATAAAGTTTTAAAGGCTGCTTAAAAATGCGTTACATTACAAACACTCAAATGACAAACTTCTACAAGCTCGAAGCAATCGATAAAGGCGATTATTTAAACTAAAAACGAAAATTTAAAATTTAATTATTTCGATATGTTTTATGCATAGTTACAGTTTGATAATAATATCAATACAAAAAAGGACTTAAATGTCAGAGCAAAAGTATATGTCAAAAATCAATCAAATATTAACTACAAATTTTGAATAAATAGACGGACGGGCCTGGTAGCGCAGATAGTAGAGAATTGTCTTATGCGCCAAAGGCCGTGGGTTAGATCCCCAGCCAGAACAAATATTTCTATGATGATATTTATGTTTAGGTGTTAACTATATGTATTTAAGCAGTATATTATTGATTCTTCTGTTGTCTGATGGCCGTAACAAGTGCTATAAGCATCTTATCACGGAATCAGGTCAATGTATGAGACGGTGCGGGAATTTTTTATTAATATTAAAATTTATTATTATTTTAATCAATAATGTATTGATTAAATATGAGTATATTAATATATGAGCAATTCCTGCTAGGTCAATGAACTTATCTTCACTAGAAAATCATTCTTCCATCAAAAATGTGTTTAACTTATTTTTGAAGCCACTCTCGTATGAGTCGTAGTTCAATGTTTTATCGCTAACCGTGCACCAGGCCCCGCCCAGGCAAACGCAGCCGCCTTTGAACGTGATTGGGCCTTTAATTCGGTTTATTTCGCCCTTACAGTAACTCCTCTGAATGGCGCACACTTTTTCATATCTGAGTGTATTGAGGTTGCTTTATTTATTCTGTTCCCACTCGTCTCTAAAAGCTTGCGAATTCGAAGGTTCGAGAACACCTTGCTTTTACAAGTGGAAATTTCGATGGAGTACGCTACGCTGCAAACTTTTTGGGGTTCATTGACTTTGTTACATATGGCTGTTAGCTTATTTTATTTCTCATATATTTTATACGAATAGCTTTGTGTGATAATAATAATAATAAATATTTATTTCCAACGATATTGTAGTTAACAAATTGAAGATATAATATATATATACAAGATAGTGACAAGACTTTAAATGTGTGTGATGTATTTACATCATCAAATACAGGTCGTCTGCATTGGTACCTAACTCTCACCTATTTCTACCGCCAAATATCAGTGTTCGCAATGCTGTGTTCCGTTATGAAGGGTGAGAGAGGCAGTGAATTTAATGTGGCATTACATCTTCAAGTCACAAAGTTAGCAACGCGTTGAAAAAATCTTGTTGTGCAATTCGAATATCTTGCCGACTGGGACATGCTTGCAGCATAATGCGTAGTCTACTTAACTAACAGAGATCAGTTCATCATCATGATTACAGCCATTGGAAGTCCACGGCATGGATGTAGGCCTCTCCAAGAAAAGGAAAATTTAGCCTGGAAAATTGCCGAGCTGGGCAAGCGTGTTGGCAATCGCAGGAAGCAGCTTTCACGATGAGGATGCTGCCTAATCCCACTCATTTGAGCTAAACTGTTTCGGATCGATATACCGCCATCTGTCGATTCTGAAATTTCAGTAACCTCTAACAGAGGGAGGTATAATTCTATTTTGCCAATACCTCACGGTTCATCATCGTTGCCCATCCCCACCATGCATTTGAGCTACACTATTTTGGATGGATATACTGCCATCTGTAGGTTCTGGTACCTTAGTCGCCTTTTACGTCTCCTCGTAAAGGAGAGGTACTAGACAATTCTGCCGGTACAACATGGCTAAATATAGGAAAAATTACAAAAGTTGTGTTCTCAATATAGTTTTATTGTTAGCTGCATCTGCAGTTGTCTGGACTTTTAATTAATCAAAGAATTGTACCAGAACAAATAAAATGTAAATTCTCTCTATTTCGCTTATTCGTTGACGGCTTCATAGAATAATTCGCTATTCTAACGACAGTGACGCCAACGTCTCGATGTCTAATAATAATAATAAACTTTATCGAAGTACCTAAAAAGAATTATCAATGGTTGCTACTTAGGCACACTAGGGCAGGCTTATATCGAGTAAACCTTTACAAAACTTTTACTAATTTGTAATAATCAAAATTTTTGGTAGCGAGCTAAATAACTATTACTGGGTAAATGCGATATTTTCAGTTCACAAGGACATCATAACAACTATAGACACTCGTGTCATCATCATGATGACACGAGTGTCTATAGTTCCGATCACATTTATCATCAAGCGGCCCGTATGCTGACTTCATCATCATCATCATAACAGCCGTAGACCGTCTACTGCTAAACATAGGCTTTTCAAAGAAAGGGGGGGTTTGCCTATAATTGCCGCGCTGCGCAAGCGTGGTAGCAATCGCAGAGCAAAGCTTCGGGATCGCGACGGAAATGCTGCTGCCCATTTCCCCCTTTGAGTTACATTTGAGTTACACCGCTTTGGATGGATATACCGCCATCTGTCGGTTTTGGTACCTCAGTCGCTTCTTACGACACCTGGTACAGGGGGAATACTATTCTGCTCTACCGGTACCAAACATCCGACTGCTGACTTCATAACATTAAAATAATACACCTTTCATTCTGGAAAGGTAAAATTGAATGTATGTATATTCAAGCTAAATCCTTTGTGTGTGTATGTGTGCGCGTGAGTGTGTGTGTTGTATTTACCGTATTTCCGTTTCAATAGCACATTCAGTTTGGGTATGCGATAGATTCAGTAGCCATATTTCTATCTTTCTATTTTTTATCTGCAGTCATTAATTTTGTTTTTTGTCGACAGTTTATGAAATGGAACACTGGAAGAGCCATTCGTGTTTTGTTATTTGAAATTCTGTCAATCTGTGATGTTCGTTTTTTGAATTCGAATCTGGTTACAGTTCCTTTTTTGAATCTGATATTGTTGCAAGCACATACGTGAGTTTCTGTGTTACCAGAAATATGGGATTAGGTCGTTCGTCAACAACGCATTTCCCAATCTTCCTGGAGTGCTTCTACGTAAAAACACACAAGGATTGCGAGATCACAGCGCGATCAGAATTGTGTATAAAACAATATTACATGACATAATAAATTTTGTTTCAACCTCTGCATACAGAGGGTTTTCAATTCAAACATCTATAAAAGTCTCACCCCATTCAACCACAAACGCTACAGTTTCAACTTCCATTCAATTTGTACATGTACTTTTAAAATGTCCGTAAGCAAGTTTTCTTCGTCCACTTCAAAGGAATACATTGCAATAAATAGAAAGCCCAGTCGGTTCCAGCCAAACCGCCTTAGTGCCAAGTTTGCGGATCAGCTTAGCTTTCGAAGCACGTACGCTGGAGTAGTCCTATTTTATTAGATCATTAGGGTTGGCAACGTGTCTTAGTTGCCCAGTTCGTCAATACAGCGTTTAATGGACTGCCGTTGTGGGGTACTACAAACTATAGTATGGCACAGAGCTTGGCAGTGAGACGTGGAATCCTCCATCCTCCTCTTGGATATACGAGTTGATTGATTCTATGTTTTTATGCTTATGAAATCGTAATGTTACGTAAATAATCATGACTGGCCCGATGGTTGTGATTCTGTCTTGTGCGCCAGATGTCGTGGGTTTGATCCTCAACCAGGACAAATATTTATATGATGATTATTTCTGCTTTTTCTGTTTCTGGGTGTTATTTATTTACATATATTCTATAATAAATATAATATAATAAATTTGTAAGTTCTCTAAAGTCTTATATACGTAACACGGAGTCAGATCAGTGTAGTCGTATGAAATATATATTTTTATCTTAAGGATAGATTCAACAATGTAAATATTTATTTTTTGTTAAGTCATGATTCAGTTTGATGCGTTTATTCTCATAAAAAAATAATGCTTTATTGACAGAAAGTTTGTTACAATCAATACAGAGTCTCATGTATTTTAAATAAAGTTTTTTGCATAAAATACAGTGCCTCCAATTTGAAATATATATATTTTTATATTTAATTTTAACATTAGTATGTACTTAGTAATAAACTATATATATAATAGGAGAAGCTGACTGATTGTCTGATTGATTATTGCGAAAAAAGGCAGTGCCTTAACTAGGGGTTAAAAACTTGAAAATTTTGCACACAGGTACCTTTTATAACGTAGTGGAACACTTAGAAAGGACTTTTGAAAATTCACCCCCTAAAGGGTAAGACAGGGGTGCAAAGTTACTATGAAACCTAGCTGTTTGTTTGTTTGTTCAAGTAATATCAAGTTCAATAAAGGCTCTTCATTGAATATCATGTAACACGTGATTTTTTTTTTATTTCATCCCTTACAGCAATAACATAGGGGAGCAAAGTTAGTGTAAAAGTTCTACAAATTAAAGCGGGTGAAACCGTGGTTCACAGCTAAAACTAGAAATTACCATACATATAAGTTATAAGATAAAGTTTCAAACAAAATTCAAACTCTATGGAAATTAATCCGTAACAAACTCACTAGTTGGAATTATCGCCTATCCCAAAAGTAGGATTAATATTCGTATATACTAGGATAACTTAAAAAAACTTATATATTAAGCACTAGAAGTTTATTTCTAGGATAAACAGAGGTATATTAATAACGGGCCCGATGGCACAGATGGTCGTGATCCTATCTTGTGCGCCTTAGGCTGTGGGTTCGATTCCTTCTCAGAGTAAACATTTATATGATGCATATTTGTATTTGTCCTATATCTGGGTGTTGAATATTTGAGTATTTTATTTCTGATACCTAGGCTGTCTGATATCCGTACTTTAATCCACTTATCTCAGAGCCTGACTCAACGTATGATGTGTCGTGTGAATTTATTCGTTATTTATAAAAGATATTACAATTACCTATTACAATTCCCAATATCATTTAAAGCTATTCAAATTTTAAATTATAAAATGTAATTTAATTACATATATAACTCCCAGCCACTAAATAAATATAGATGACCAACACATAAATATTTATAAATAAAAAAAAACTTTTGTCCAAAACGAATCTCTTCTAATGTATTTAACAGGCATAGTTTAGTTTTATATAGGAACTAGAAAAAAATTGAATATTAAATAAGAAAAGAAAACGAGAAAAATGTATCAACCCTATATAATATTTTCCAACATTTATGCGTTCACTACTTATAATAAACTTCTCTAACTTTATAACCCTATTTCTGATGTACGTTATTTTATGTGTATATATATATTTATATCATATGCATTTATTGCGTTTATTTATACAAATATGTATGCCATGTTTATTTATTTTGTATATATATTGCCTGCACCACTATATATATATATGTATATATATATATATATTTCAGTTTTGTGTAATGGTTGACTGGGAGATAATGCCATCTGGCATTAAGTCCGCCATTTGTACATTTTGTAACATTTTGTGCAATAAAGTTAAATAAATAAATAAAACTTACTTTTTAACGGCTCCATAATAACTGAGGATGTTCTGACACAAAATCATTCGTCAATTTTGAGAACGGTTGCCGCAAGGTAACCATACATAAACCGTTTTAAAAGTAGTTTTAATATATACCTATCAGCCTCATAGATATAATGCATAGAATTCACGTAACATCGGCCCAAAACGTTTTTAGTTTGTTCAAATACAATTGTCAATTTTCCATCCCCGTATCAATTCACGTTGAAACTCCACTAATTCGTATTAGCCCGCAATTGAGCCTCTAATGTAATTTGGCGCTACTTTCCGCTATTTGACGCTGTTCACCGCTATTTCGCTCTTGCCGCTGTTATGGCCCGGACTGATTACAGGCCGTGTAACATACTGGTAATGCGCTGGTAACTGCCGGGATCGAATTTGTACATTTGACGCCTCTATTGAAGGAGCCGATGGCGTGAAGGGTCGTATATTCGATCCCCACCCAGGACTAATATTTGTCCTGTATCTGGGTGTTAATAATATGTATTTAAGTATTATATTTGTGATTCTTCTGTTGCCTGATATCGGTAACACAAGGTTTTAACGGTGTAAGATCAATGTTATGTGAAAGTTATTATTATATGTAAATTTGTATTCTCAAAAGAAAATTTTATAAAAAACTGAATTTGAAAGAGTTGTGGGGTATCGGTATTAGTATAATAGCACCCCTCTCTGTGTCGTAATATGTGACTGAGGTACTGGAACCGACAGATGGCGGTATATCAATCTGACACAGCGCAGCTTGAATACTTCAGGGTGGGGATACATACCATGCATACATCTAAGTGCATTTATTCTACTCGCGTGCTTTACACACACAATGTTTAAATAATTTCATTGGCAAGTAAATTGATGTATTCTTCATTTAAGTAATAAGTATCTTTCTAGAATGCAAAGCAAATGATGGAAAAGTTTTTGGTAAATTAATTAACTATTGTCGATTTCTACCAATTCGACCACAATTATATATAAAAATGCGTTTGCCAACTTCCCCAATAAACGGCGTAAAATGTTAATAGTATCTTCACGAAATTTGGCAAGTAGCTCGATAGTTTGGGCCCTATGATAGTGCACAGATTCCGAGAAAATTTTAGTGGGATGCGATACCTACATAGAAGAAGTCACGGGCGAAAAAATAGTTTTAATTATCAACTCGCTTGGCTTTTATTGACGAAATTTTACTAATCAACCATTCAATATAAAATTATTAAAGTAAAAATGACAATACAGGATGTTGTAAAATGTCAATTGTTAAGGAAAAATAATAATATAATTTTGGGGGTGTTTGGAGTCAATAATTGACCTGCCCACTCCCGCCTTGTTGTATTGCAACAACGCTATTTCAGACGTATATACCGCCATCTGTCGATTCCTCAAAATATAGTTGCATGTATAGTATAGTTTGGTATTAATTTGGTTATAATTTTCAGAATATAATTCATGATGTACAATTATACAAAACAATTCTCAGTACTTGATAGATTTTTTTACGGATTTGCACAAATACATTTATTTGTAGCAAACATAGTAGTACTCTGAGATTACATATATCTTTTATGGTTTTATAAAATTTGATAAAATATATATTTTTATCTTTTTTTTATCTTCACACACCTTTACTCTGCATAAAACCCAAGAATCCCAGCCATTTCATGTTACGATAAAGCTTCGAAAAACTTCAGAAAACATAGCTTAAAGTAACATGACAGCAATAAATTATCTTAACATAGTTTAGGTAAAAAAATGGCAGAAAACATAAATCTCTGGATGCGAATCCAACGCAATAATTCAAATTAAGTCACAAAGTTAATCGGTCTACTTTAGCTCTAGAGGCAATAAATCTTATGGGCCATGCAAATTAAATGCAAAATTATACCAGTCTCAAGTTTAATCTACCCCCTTATGTCTATACGAGAATAAGAACTTAATAATTCGTTATTTCGAAAACAAAAGAGATGCTAATTACAAAGAAGGCTTCACGAGCCCTCGTTCCCTAAGCCCTTGTGTTGGCATGATTATATAACCGCAGCCCTCACGAGGGCAATCAAGGTCGTCTAGGACAAATCCGATTCGAGTGCGCCAACCAAACAATTCTGATACGTACCCCCGATAGATTAGACTCAAAATTGAATAGCCCCGTATTCGTTTTGTATAGTCATCACGAACAGTCTTGAGAGTTTAAATTTAATAACATAATTAAACCGCTCAAGTGATTTCTTTCGCAGTTTCATTTGAGAAGTTGACGAAAAAATACACTAGGCCCCGCTGAATAATTCCAGGGTTTACACACGAATAAATCAATTTAGATGTTATTCAATATTGGAATATTAAATTCTGAGGTGCCTTTGTATACGAATTGATTTAGTTTTTTTTTCTGAAAGTATCAAATGAGAATCGAGATGGATGTAACGAAATTATCTATCTGGTCTTCTGTTCAGATGTAGGCTTCTTATTTGATTAGTCCATGTTTCTGAATGCCTAGATTGGCATTGAGTGATAAACGAAGAGAATATTTCTTCCATTGTTTAAGTATATGTAATTAATTGACGTTTTATTATTTGAAATTTAAAAGAAAATGATAATGACTGATTTAATAATATGAATTAATAATATTAATAATAATATTTTTTTAGACCAGGTCGATAAACAAGCATACAGTCCGCGTGAGAGTAAGCGTCAAGCTTAAAAGCTCGTGATATCAAAAGAATATCACTAACGCGCTGCCAACCTTGTGACTTGAGGACAATATTACTCAGTAAATTCACTGCCTCTCTCACCCTTCAGACCGGAACACAGTAATGCGCTTGCACTGCTATTTGGCGGTAGAAATAGACAAGATTGAGATTCCAATGCAGACAATCTTTTGTATGAGTTCTCATGTAGACCTACATACCTACATTTGTGTATTTCACTTTTGGAAAAGCGATATATGTGAACTTAAGTTGTCGTATTTGTATTTTCTGAGCAATATTTTGTTGTTTATTTTGAAAATCTTCCACAATATTTCATATTTGGTAGCTGGACTATATCCTTTTACAATTACGGAGTATTAAGATTTATATCATCGCTTTTATTACTCGAATTGATATATTTTCGTTGCATTTTAAAACGAACACTAAAATTTAGACCATTGTAGCAGTGAAGAACTTCTACATTTAAATATTTTCTTTAATATTTGGCTCTCAAGTTAAATGCAAATTACTCCCATTCAATCTAACTAAATGCTTTTTATTTTATCTAAGCTAAAGAAATTATAGTGAACTAATGTATCTTTTTACGTAATGATCCCGACGTTGAAGGGCTTACTGCTTTTAATTACAAACGCTTTTAGAGGTACTTCGTGGTATTGTGAGAGTACCTAATATCTTTAAGACTAAAAAATCTATTTGCTTCTTATTTACTTGTAAACAATTAAATATCAATTTAGGATGATAGCGTTCCTCTCTAGGTCGTGGACAAATATTTATATGATGAATATTTGTGTTTGTTTTGTGTCTAGGTGTTAAATTTATGAGTTTTAGTATGATATTTATGATCCTTTGTAGTCTGATGTCCATAATACAAGTGCTTAAAACGACTTATCTTTATGTCAGATCGATTTATGAGATGTTGTGGAAATTTATATAAAAAAAACAAAATAAACTACTTACAAGTCTTAGATTTATTATATAACTAAGCTGATAAAGTATCTGATAGTCTGTTCAAAATTAATCTGAGAGAGTTGAAAATCTATTTCGCAAAGGCTTAATGAGCCCCATAAAAATCAATATCAGAAACTTCGCTAACTATATATGTATAAGTATTAATAAATGAACAATTCTTTTAATAATCACACGTATTTTCGGTTTGTTTCAGCAGAAGCACCCACATGTGATCTTCGAGGCGCGCACGAAGGCCAACAAGGGCTGCGCCAACAAGCTGGAGTATCACAAAAAGAATCGCCGGAACAAGCACGCCTCATTCGTCGAGGAGCCGCTCGGAGATGACCCTGGCACTATGTAAGTACCTAGACAAAACCTGAAATGAAAAACAAATGAATGCGCCTGGCTGGTCCATCAGTTCAAAGGCCTGATAGAGTACAATTGAACTAGACTGATTTAAACCGCGAACGACTATGTCAACCAAGCTTAGGAACAATTACGATGACATGTTTGATTGATGTTGAAAATATGTTTGGGGCTTCTCATTTTTCGTTTGTTTTTTATTATCACTAAGTCAACAAACAAGCATACGGTCCGCGTGATAGTAAGCGTCCCTGCAGCCTATAGATGCTCGTGTCATCACAAGGATATCACTAACACGTAAACAGCTTTGTGACTTGAAATTATTATGTCACATGACTCATTTCATTGCACTATTGCAGCAAACACTGGTATTTTGAAGTAAAACTAGTAGGAGTGAGGCGAGAGTAAGAGCCAATGCAGACGTTTATTGTATGAGATATACCTTGGTTTGTCTATGCTGTGTACTTTTTGTTTTAACTTTCCTTGTATTAAAACATATTCGGGAGTTGGTATTATTGATTGATTAACAATAGGACGATAGCTTTTAATTTTTTAAGATGTATAAACGCAAACTAGAATCATTCTTATAAGGCAATTTTCTATCCTTACTAATATTATAAAAAAATTTTAGTATGGATGCGTTTAGTAGTGAAGGTTGTATGTATGTTTCTTTTTCACGCCGGTACAGCTAATCAGATGACATTTGGCGCACAGATTATTGATAGACATATGATAATTATTATTCCAAAAACATGTTCCCGTGGGATAGATATGGTTATATATTTATCTCTAAAGAATCGGCACGACTTTTTGCACAGTTTAGCTTTCAAGGACTGGCTTTTTCCAGAGTAACAGGAGATGCTCAGGGATGTGATTTAAAATAAAAACAGTCGCGTGCGGAAAGCTAGCGATGTTATAAATCTACCGGGTCAACACGCTCTATAACAATGAAAACACCAACCCTTGTCTACCATTAAATACACTACATGTTTTGTTTGTGGCATTCATACATCACCAACCGTACATCCGGTTATATACGAAAAGTAAATGCAAGGAAATAGTAAACTCAAGCCTAATATGGTTTCGAAGCGATCACCAACAAAAAATCATCTCTTTAATCAACAGTATTAGGAATAGTTCCAATAGTGGAGTAGTAGATTGGTGTACCGATTCACATCTCTCTAGAGGTGTTTTGTTCGTGTAGACTGGCAATAACGGGAAAAATAATTGTCTTTGAACACACTAGCCGATCGATTTTGGATCATTCATCATAGGATTAATGTACCATTATCTACTTTTGATGTCAAAATCAAGCATCAACTCTATTTTAATGCGCTTAAACGTTCATTGAAAGATATAAAACTACAATTCACATCTTATCTTATTTGGTTCAATGGTTTTCAACAGCCAAAGTTTGCAGAACTTTGCTCAGATAGCACAAACTGTTATAGTCCAGCTAAAAAAGAATGATTAAAAATAAAAGACAAAACATAGTTATAATAAATACTTTATTGTACACCAAACATAAGATTATATTAGAAAAACAATAATCACCAAGTACAATGGGCGGCCTTATCGCAAATAGCGAATTCTTCCAAGCAACCTTTGGATGAAAGAGTTAATGAGAGAGTGGTAGAAAGAGGTGTTAATAAGATAGATAGAATATGTATATAAATATAATTATCAATACTGTAATCTAGACCCATGGGGGTATCGGTAGAGTAGAATAATACCTCCCTTTGTACCAGGTGTCGTAAGAGGCTACTTAGATACCAGACCCAACAGATGGCGGTATATCCAGCCCAAACAGTGTAGCTAAAAATAGATTAGCACAAAAAGCAAACACAGCGGGAATGGGAAGCCATCGTGAAGCTACTCTCTGCGAATGCCATTATGCTTGCCCAGAGCGGCAATTATGGGCAACATTACCCCAAAATTGGAAGTGTTAAATTCTATTATACTCTTGTTTATCCTTCGGGATAATAAAAATGACCATATAGAACATACCTATTCAAAACAATTTGCTAAAACAAAAAAAACTTTTACTCGTCTTTGTTTGTTTCTTTTGCGGCTTCTTTGATAAGTTTTAAAATGTCTTCAGAATTCTATTTCCCGAAATACAAAAGAAATCAATTTTCTTCTTAAATGAAATAAGTGTGTGGCCTTTTCTTCAAAAAAGTAATTAAAAATGGATAATTACTTTGTAAAAATACTTTATTTGAATTTTGAACTTATTATTTAATATTTGGAATTTTGAAGTTGATATACTTGTACACATACTGAGAGGACAATGTATATAAAACAAAAATAATTTTAAACGGCTTTAAAACGCGGTTTATTCAACTTTAAAATGTATTACTTGCCTTTATATGCCGATAACCTTGCAGTAACCGCGGATAAACGGTTTAAACAGTCGTTAAAAAGTAGTTAATAGTGAGCAATGATCGCGAAAATCCCAATTCTATCCAAATGCTTTCAATCTCAATCATTCCAAAAGATTTATATCTAAAATACCAGTGCCCAGCAGTTTACTCTTAACCACCTGCGTTAAGTTGTAAAACTTTCATACTGAATTAGCACCCCCATTTTACCCCTTTAGATAGTTTACAAAAAAAACGTTTCTTAGTGCTACTACGTAATTAAACGAACCCATGCAAAATTTCAATTTTTTCAGAATTTTTGCCTTTTGTTTAGGCCCTGCGTTGGTATTTCATTCAATAAATCAGTCAGTCAGTCAGCAATTTTTTTAAAACATATATACATATATAGATTGCCTACTCCAAGTAAAACGTTTGCCAATACCAAAAAGATAGAATTGATAACTTTAATATTATCAAGCCGACCGTACCTTCAAATCTGCCAAGACATACGTTATTTGAGAACTGGGACCTTTTATATCTTGGGCTTAAGGTGGATTAGCTAGATTGTGCTGACTCTGCAAACGTGCGGCTCCGTAGAATGCCATGAAATGAAATTTCTGTATTAAGCGAGGCCTACTTTTCAGCTGTTTTTTGTGAAGAGGGGGGAGATATAAAGAAATTGGTTGTTTTTGGTGATTAATTAATTCGAATGCACGTTCTGTCTAAAATTTTTTAACGTGTTTGTTTCTTCTTTTATTTTGCCTTTTTTAATTAGTTAATGATCAGTTAAAAAAAATATCTTTAATTATCATCATCATCATCATATCAGCTATTGCTGCTGGACATACCAAAGAAAGAGGGAGATTTGCCCATAATTGCCGTTTGGCATGCCTATTGGCAATCTCAGATTGCAGCTTTTGCGACAAGAATGCTGATACCCATCTCTGTCCTGAACATTTGAGCTACACTGTTACGGATGGATATACCGCCATTTGTCGGTAGTACCTTAGTCGCCTCTTACGATACCTGGCATAGGAGAAGTACTATTCTACTCTGCCGTCACCTCACGTATGAAAATGTTATTAACTAACCGCGAGGTACCGACAGAGTTGTATTGGAAAAGCCGACTAAACTGACAGATTGCCATCGTATTACCATTTGAAACAGCAACGCTCACATATTACAGGATGGGGATGGGCACCAGCATTTTCGTGGCAAAGCTACGCTCTGCGAGTGCAACTACGCCTGCCCAGAGCGGCAATTACGAGCAAAATTATTTGTTTTTCTTGAAGCCTTTATCCAACAGTAAAAGTAATGATAATAATGTATACTCTTTAAATAGCTTAATACTTGCGAGTAACACCACTGAGATCGTTCATCAAAAATACGCCAAAGAAAAACACTGGCCACTTTTATCTTCCGCAGTTTTATTCAGAATTCAAAGAAATCGCGAGAAGTTTGTTTTGTAATAACGCGACTGGACTGTGCGCGGTGCCTCGCTATGATTTACCGGTGTTCTCTTCTCTGCAGTTATGTTAGACACGGAAACCGTTGACTGTACTAATTTTTTAAAGAATTCCTTCTAGAATATATTACCCAACTTTGCGATTTCTTCGTTTTTATTACAATGTGCTGTTTGTTAGTTTTGTATCTTAAGCAAAATAGCGTTTTCTTATTGTTTAGTCTGGTTGTAGTGAACTACGTACTATCAGCCCTTGGCGGTTCTGACCTCGTTTGTTTTTCTCTTTCGAGAAAACAATTTAATAACAGTTACATCCGTATTTCTATTGCAACACTGAAGCCCGCGTTAGTTATAAACTGTGTTACAGACTTTCCGAACAATTGATATAGTAAAATTTTATGACTAAGTAATACTAAAACTATAACAAAATAACCAGAAGAGTAAGGGTGAATTAGAATGCCCAAAGTCGTCTTTAATGGCAATTAAAGAAAAATGATAATTAAAAAATAAAAAAAAAATTAATAATATAGGATGAAGTAATAAACATAGTTTTTATCAGTCACGCATACAAAAGTCGGTCACTCAGTACCGGACTCTCACCTATATCTACCGCCAAACATTAGTAATCACATCAATGAGTTCCGGTTTGACGGGAGAGTGATGGTACACGTCACCACACCCTAAAGACACTCGAATTATCACAAGTGTGTTTCCAACCTTGAGACTTGACGATTTTATAACGACGAACAAAAAATTCCTTACCTCTCTCACCCTTCAAACCAGAACACAGCAATGCAAGCCAGCTGTGTGGAGAGATAGGTGTGAGTGACGTAACGATGCAGACGACCATGTTTGGAAGGTCATTTATTATGTCTGTAATATTTTCATGTCTGTGCTCTCACATAGAATTAAGGGGGAAAATGCCTGGAACATTATTACATGTTCTACATTACATACCTTAGTGCCTCAAGTCAAAAGATTTCAAACGATGTGTGTTACCGGCGATGACCTATGGCAACGTGCCTTCTTAGTATTGGTCAACTGAAAGTAGCTCAACGAGCTATGGAGAGGGCAATGCTCGGAGTTTCTTTGCGCGATCGAATCAAAAATCAGGAGATTTGTAACAGAATCAAAATTACCGACATTGCCCGGCGGATTAGCAATTTGAAGTGGAAGAGGGCATTTGGTATGCAGATCAGATGGCCAATGGAGTCGTAAGGTTCTGGAATGGAGACCACGTATCGGCAAGATGGACAATGGATAGACGATTTGACTAAAATCGCAGGATCACGCTGGACATAGGCCGCATACAACCGGTCCTATTGTAGATTACTTAGGGAGGCCAATATTCAGCAGTGGACGTGTTATGGCTGCTATGATGATAACGATGGTTACTTGTTCTAATGCCATACCGACAAAATATTCCTCTTAATACTTATGGATAAACCACTTGCTAATTTCAGTCAACCCATAGCTCAGGAGTCTCCTTGAATGAACTTCAATAACAATTAATGCTGAATACACAACAACAATTGACTCAGGAAAATTGGCGACTAATTCGATTTGCGGGTTCACTGCATTCCCGGTTAGGTCACCTTTGTGAGTAGCATCGGGTACTAGCTGTGTTTGCTAGCGTGACCGACTACAACACGCGTTCAATGAACCGATAAGGTGTGGTCGCCATAATCAAGGGCAGTATGTAAAATCTGAGGGCTCGAATTGTGATTTAATATTGGACCTGTTCAATTTTAGGATAACAATCGTGTTTCGTAGTCATTGAATCAGAAACAAATGACGAATGTGTATCTACTTATTCTACGAGTAAGAAAGAACTTGACACATTTGTGCTGACATTTATTTTGTTGACAAGGAAACATACATTTCGCGTGATAGCAAGCGTCATCGAAGCCTATAGACGCTCTTAATATTAGAAAAATATCACTTGTGCATTGCCTACATCGTTACTTAAATATTATTATGTCACGTAACTCAGTAATTTTACTGCCTCTCTCACCCTTCAAACGGGATCACAGCAATACGAACACTGTTAGCGGTAGACATAAGTGAGAATAAGTTATCAATTTCAGACGACTTTTGTATGAGGTTTCCTTATGAAGACACAAGAGGTATATTGATATACATCTTATGTTTGTAAACAATCCCTCATAATAGCCGTAGAACATCCCACTGCTGGACATAACTCTGCCCAGAAATTTTGAAATCAATACACTTAAGATTTAGGTTATCTCGATTCCTTGTAATGTAACAGGAGCCAACGAATTTACAATGATAGACTATAATCCAGATATCTATTATTCATACATGAAGCTGAGTCACTGTTCGCATAAAAAAGAAAGTCGTTAATCAACCGGCCGAGACGTAAGAATAATGCAACGTGGACCAAAAGTTGGCGAACTGTTTTTATGGCCACTATCCAGTTAATGAAACCCATTACGACGTTGTAATTTTGGCGGAGGCGGGATGTAATGAGGCCATTTTTTTAACTTTCGCCAGATGTGATTTTGGCAAATCCGAAGAAACTCATTCATAGTTAATATTTGCGTTTGAACATGATAATACGTGAGATTCCATGTTTGATCTGGAGTCGAAAACAAATGAAGCTTCAGCATCACCACTCATTCATCATACTAGCCATTCGAAGTCCACTGTTGAACATAGGCCTCCTCAAAAAAGGGGGAATTTCGACCATCATTGCCGCGCTGGGCATACGTGTTGGCAATCGCAGAGCGCAGCTTTCACGACGGAGAATCTGCTGCCTATCCTCGACCTTTACATTTTATCTCGCCTCTTACGACACTTGGTACAGGGAGAGGTACTATTCTATTCTGCCGGTACATCAAAGCTATACGTCACTTCTCATTAATCATCATCATTATAGCCATAGTAAGTCTACTCTTCAGGAGTAGACTGCTGAACATAGGCCTCTAGAAAGGGGGAATTAGCTCAAATTGCCGCACTGAGTAGAACGCTGTAGCAATTGCAAAGCCTTAGCATTGCAACGGTAATTGCTACCCATACCCGCCCTTGCATTTGAGCTAAATTGTAATTTCGGATGGATATACCACCTTACGCCGGTTCCGGTACATCAGATTTAGGGGAGATACTATTCTACTCTGCCGGTACCCTAGTAATTCATCAAAGCAGCTGTGGAAAGTCCACTGCTGGACTTAGGCTTCTTCGGATGTCTGCAGGAGTTTGCGCGCGGCTAGCATAAGGTGAGAAGCGAACCGAACCACCCGGAAAGGCTGCGCTTAGCTAGCCCGGAGGGGGGAGAACTGCAAAGGGACAAAGACGTAGAGATAAAGAATTTGTCCATATGGGAAAATAAAGATCTGAAACAGTGTAGCTCGAATGCACGGGGCGGGGATGGGCAGCAGCATCCCTCTCGCAAAAACTACGATCTGCGATTGCCAACATGCATGGGCATACTCTCCTTTTTGAAAAGGCTCATATCCAACAGTGGACTTACAATGGTTGGCATGATGAACAACATATTCACACACATACTATCTCATACATTGACCTGACTTCGTGGTAAGTCGCAATAGCACTTGTGTTACGGACATCAGATAACAGAGGAATCACAAATATAATACTTAAATACATATTTTTAACACACAGACTCAGAACAAGCTCAAGTATCATCATATGGATACTTGTTCATAATGGGGATCGAACCGACGACCCTGAGAGCATAAGATAGGATCACTGCCATCGGGCCCGTCGGAATATCATAATATTTGTTTACTAGATCTATGTCACATAATGCTGTGCAAGCTTACCAGTTGGTTAATTTGTAATAATCGTCGGACACATGTCCGTAAACATAACGAGAGTATAAACAGCGAATCCGATGCCCGGGGCAGCGTCAACATCGGCTTATTGTTTGTATTCTACGATAGACTATGATGGGTGACCTTTGTTATTTTAGCTGATGTTTGATTTGGAATACAGGTGTCCTTTGTTTGTTTATGGCATAGATTTTTTTTTGTTTATTTTCTGTCCGCATGAAGTATTATAAGATCAAAGTAGTATATAAAAAACAGGTTACTTTGATTAAGTTGACAAGTATACAGTCTGTGGTGATTGTAAGCGTTGCCACAGCCTATAGATGTTTATGTCACAAGGATATCATAAGCACGTTGCCAACCTTGAGACTTGAAGATTTTATGTCATATTACAGTAATGTAATGCCTTTCTCACTCTTCAAACTGGAACACAATAATACAAACAGTATTATTTGGCGGTATAATGAGTGAGTGCGGTACCAATGCAAACGACCTTTGTACGAGGTATACCTAATATTTCAAATTCATTCAGATCCCAGAATACATAAAACATGGAAATAGTAAGTACAAGAGGCAGCCTTATCGCTAAATGCAATCTCTTACTGGCACCTTGGGATGGAGATAATGTTAAAACCGGTGGGAGTTAACACATATTAAAAACAAACATATATACATATAAACGTACATATATAAATGTACACATACATTCATCACTCACATCATTCACCATTCTCTTAAAAATAGCAATAGAATGAACAGATCAAGCGGCAAAGACTTACTTCAAGGGAGAGCGCATTCTAAAATTGCTTTTGGAATGCGCAGGCATTATGAGAGTTAAATTAAGTAGAAATCAAGGTAGTCGTAAGTCTAATTCATCGAAATCCAGTCAGTCGTGTCTGCTTAACACACAGATATTTACACATAATCTAATAATCGTATTTTTACATAACATAACATTATTAGGTACCAGAAAAGTCCTCGAAGTAAAATACGCGGGCTGAGCCGGTGATGACATGCTTTTTGTAATACATACATAGATAACTAGCTTTCCGTCTGAGATTTTGTTGACAAGATCTTAACATCATATCTTCCTTAAGAACTCTCTCTCTCTCTCTCTCTCTCTCTAACAACTACTCTATATAACGACTTATTCGTTAAAGAAAAAAGGTCAGATATATCATTTATCTCACGAGAATATATTTATAGAATGAAGAATAGCCTGCAGGTTATTTCAGACAATCAATAATCTCTGTGCCATATTTTATTTAGACCACTAGCCGTTTCGGTATGAAAGCATAACAGATCGCTATAAACTCTCGTTTATCATATAAGAAGGCAAAGAAAACAGTTTTTTATTTGAAAATAAATACAACACGCTTGTGTCCCGTCGGGGAAGGCAAAGCCTATAGATCTCTTGCTACAATCGTAGGAAACTTCTCTCTCTCTCTTCCCTTACTCGCATTAGGCTATTCATATACGCTTGTATATTCTAGGTACTTCTGACCTGACCCTACTTTAATACCTCTTCTACCTGGTTACGATATGTTCGCCTCGGTCGTCCTATACGAACGCTTCCGTTTTTCCCCTCTATATGTTTGTGCAATCATTCTATTTTCATCCATCATTTCTATATGTCCGAACCATATTTTTCTATTGTTGTCACAACATCATATTTTACACTTTATCGATCTGTTATTACATTATATATGTCAGTGTTGAAACTAACAAATCTATGCATATATTTATTGCGCGAATAGAATGGGTTGAATTCTCTGTGTCCACGGAATATTCCAACCAAGTGTCCACAAACCGCTTCTAAATCCATATCTATTCTGATTGTGATGTTAATTGCTATAGTTGTATACAGGGTAACTAGGTCAAATAAGCATGGAGTACACGAACGTAATGCTGATGAACCGCAACTGATCGGTTCGTTAATTCGGATAAATTCTCGGTTACGACGCGTGGAAGCCTTCCCGATAGTATAAGCCTCTCTGATTTGCTGGAATGATAGATTGAGAACGGGGAACGTAGAAGTTTAAAAATATTTTTAAACATCGTAACAAAAGTGGATTTTGGCATATAAAAGGGAAGATATAATTTAAATATTGCATATCAATATTACGACCGATGTTGTCTGTCCCTATGTATGCTTACACCTTGGAAATTACGCAATGGATCTTGATGCGGTTTTAATAGATATTAAACCGTGAAAGTGATTTAAGAAGAAGGTTTATATATATAATACATACCTAATATAGGAGAGATACACTGATAATTTCAGAAGTTTCTAGTATAATGTTGTGATTTATATTTTTGTAATTAAATTGTATATGTTGACTGAACCCGACAATAACCCACAATTAGTCGGGGAGGATCACTAATTAATTATAAATAATATAAGCTGCCTAAGTTACACCTTATAAAATCAGCTTAGAGTAAATGTCCCGGTAAAATCAGTACCGTTACAAACACATACTGTTACACAGATAATAATTAAAATTTGTTGTTTTTTATATGAGTGTATGTGCAGCCAGTATTTTTTATGGTCAAGAAGCAAGTCAGCTAATTAATAAAATCATTATTAAAATCCCCATTTGATGTTCCGTCCTCCGGAAGTCAACTGCATTCTTAGCCGGGTTGAAGTCGTCAAATTAGAACGATTCTCAAAGCTGATCTCGACTAGTGAGGCTGTCTTTATATTATGGAGCTAGATCTGTGTCGAGAGCGCGCAACCGGGTCAAGAACAAGTTGGAAATTAAAACAGTTTGCAGCCAGGTTGCCGGCGGAGAGGTTGCATTATACATGGGCCTTTGGACGTAATGACGCGGATACGGCTTGATTCGTCTTAAAATTTCCGATGTACTTCCAAATTCAAATTCGGTTTTGTGCTCCTCTTTTGTTCCAAATTCTGATAAATCGGATTATTATTTATATAGGCTATTTGTCTAAAAATTTTTTACATAAGTTAGTACTTCTTTCTTAGAAAGGTCGTCAGCATTGGTACCTCGCTCTTACCTATTTCTACTGCCAAATAGCAGTGTTTGCATCGCTAGATTAAAGGGTGAGAGAGCCAGTGAAATTGCTGAGTAATGTGATATAAGGTTGGCAATGCGCAAGTGATATCCTTGTGATATTACGAGCGTCTAAAGACTGCGGTGACGTTTACTTTAAGTAGGACTGTATGTTTGTTTGTTAAACCTCGGGTGTAATAGAAAACTATAAACGTGACTTTGGATGCTAAGAGTAATTTAAGTAACCTCTATGTCACCAGTCACATATTTGAATCAAGTTGGACTAAAGAAGGTCTGTTTCTAAATTTGAAAGTGCTTCCAAATTTGAAATTTAATTTTCAATTCAGAATTCTGGAGACTCAGAGTAGGTACTACACGTGACAAACACTTGAATTTACTGATGTTATTGATAGGTTGACTTGTTATAACAGTTTTATTTTTATGTGGTCATACATTTTTTAATCGGATGCATGTTGCCTAATAAATATGAAAATGAAAAAAAAGGAACATCCGGATGGAACGAAGTTCCTTTCGATTATAGTGAAGGAAAGATATATATATTATATTTTTTTTTAGACCGCATTGTTCAATGCGAAATACAAAGACAAGACAAAAACAACTGGCTTGCTTTCTATGAGAGAGAGACAGAGAAACAAGCGCACGCCGCGCGGCTTACAACTATAGCAAAAAGTGTCGTTACAACTTTTGATATTTTTTTTCGCAACGCGCGATAAGGAAAAATCCAAAAATTATACAGAATGATTCCTTGTATAATAAAATTTAATGCTTACCATGTACAGTTTTATTTAACTTGAGAAATATGATAGTTTAACCTAATTTATCGCGATAATATTATTAGCAATACCATAAATTTTTAAACATATAAGTAAAGGACAGAACAACATCTGCCAGTTCAGCTTGTTAGATTCAAGATCAAAATTTTATGTCACTGTGTACATTTTGATCCAACTTAAAATATAAGATAGTTTGCATTTCAAGCAAGCAAGCAAGTAGCAATATTTGTTTTCATAAGTATAATTAAGACATAACAAAGTCTGTCGAGTAAACTGGTAGTATGTTTAGTGTGTTTAAGTACAACTATCATCATCATTACAGTCATTGGAAGTCTATTATTGGTCATCCCAATAAAGGGGGAATTTTGCCCATAATTGCCGAGCTGGGTACGCGTGTCGGCAATCGCAGAGCGCAGCTTTTGCGACGGGGATGCTGCTGCTCATCCCCACCCTTTGTATTCGATCTACACTGTCTCGGGTGGATATACTGCAAACTGTTGATGCTACTATAGTTGCCTCTTACGGCACTTGATACAGGGGAAGGTGCTCCACTCCGCTGGTACATCACGGTTATATATGTATATTTATATACTTAGCTTTATTTATATATACCATTGTGAATGTGCTATTACCATCCTGCTTAAAAATTTGCATTAGCCTTATAGTATGGTAAAATTATGTATTACTTGTGAGCGCCGGAACTATGCTATCAGTGTTCAGGCTGTACGTCATTTCCATTTCAATTTGACACCTAAGTTCTGGTATATCTTGTTTATGTTGAAGATTGACTTCCAATATTGATGATAATCTTCTTAGTATTTGCTGTTGACTTCCGATTTAGCAATCCCATAACTATGCCTTTACCAGGACACTTTCAAGTAAGTGTTATCATAAAAATTGTCCTCGGATTGATTTTATTCGTTGTTCTCTGAATACTAAGTTCTAGTGGCTTTGTTGTATTTTAATATAAAGACCCGAATTGTTTCACGTAAAGTTGTCATCATAAAGTTGAAATAAATTTTTCAGCTCTCATTTAAGGTCTTCAAATGACTTTTCCTGTCGGTTTTGATTTATCTTCTAAATATTTATTAAGTTCATTTATAAAAGGAGATGTTGACTGACTGACTGACATATCAATGCAGGGCTTCAACTATAAGGGTTAGAAGTTTAAAATTTTGCTCCTTTTATAACACTAGGAAAGGATTTTTGAAATTCACTCCCTAAGGAGGTACAACGAGGGTGCAAAGTTAGTAAGAAAGGGGGAATGTAGCTAACGATTGCCGCGCTGGGCAAGCGTGTTGGCAATCGCAGAGCGCAGCTTTCACGGTGGTAATGCTGCTGCCCATCCCCGCTCTATACATTTGAGCTACACTGATTTGGATGGGTAAACCGCTGTCGGTTCTGGTACCTTAGTCGTCTCTTACGACACCCGATACAGAGGGATATACCATTCTACTCTGCCGGTACCTCACGGATAAACGTGTTCATAAAGCTATTTTATACAAAATAGACTAAAAATGCTTCCCCTTTTATATGTCCATACAAAAGTTGCCTGTAAAAGATCGCTTAGAGCGATAAGGTCATATTGTACGATTTTAAATTTAATGTCCTTCGCAAGTGTATGTATACAATAAATAATATATTATATACATTCAATTCGTTAAAACAACCATTGCATTTACACTACTGTTTCAAAGAGACATTGACATCTTTAAATAAAGTAAACATAATATCTATTGAACGTCAACGTACGCAAGTAAACAACGTTCAAATAGCTAATAATCGCGACACCCAATGGTAATTGACACGTCTCTAACACCCGTGTCAGGTCCATCCACCATTCGTAACAGAGAATATATATAAATCCCGATATTTTCGATACACGAAGGTCATTACACAAAGGATCGAGAGGCAGGCATTGTGCCAAATTCACGCCACTTATACCTCATAAATCATTCAGTGGAACCCAATTTGTTGGCGTCGACTGATGAAAAGGCGCCCTTAATATTTGGAGAGATCCCGAAGGAACGCTCCGAGTTTTATTCCGTTGGCTCTGCTTACTGCTTACCCGAATGTTATTGATGGAAACGGAATGTATTAAAAGCAGATGCACGTTTTACCGTAAGTGGAAGACTTAATCAGCTCTTTAGATACCTACGTTACGGAATGCTTGCAGGCCTCTCGTTTGCGGTGGCCGACCAATGGTCTGAACATTATTTTTTTTTTTGAGTTTATCGTAATTGTATATCGGTACTTTTATAGAATTAATAAGTTTAATATATATAATAGGATAAGATGGCTTACTGATATAAACATAATAAATACATTATTATACACTAAACATAAATATACATGATACAATCATTAAGTACAATGGGCTGCCTCATTGCAAATAGCGATTTATTCCAGGCAACCATTTTGATGCAACGCGTAAATAGTAGTTAAAAAACTTGACATTTTACATTTAAAAAAGTAAAGGGGTTAATTTAAAAAATTAGTGGAGCAATAGTATTTTTGAAAATGCACTTCCTAAACGAGATAAACGGGGATACATAGTTAGTACAAATCTTTGCTGTTTTAAGTTATACGAATTTAATTCAGTATAAAGGTTTTTTATTGAAAGGGGGCTGCAAAGTCAGTCTTAAAATTCTACAACGTAACGCGGCTGAATCCACGGAAACTAGTAGTTACGTATATAGATGAAAACTGTTTGAGAAGTTGTTAGTCTAACGTGCAGACAGACCGGCGTGATACAGTAGAGAATTTAGTTTAAATCTAGACAGTCTACGCGATTAAGTCGGGAACGGAAAACTAGATAGCGTCTTTTAACAACTCATATTTCACTAGGTTCAAAAGTAACCTATGTTCTTGCCTGAGCCTATGTTGTTTTCACACAAAAATTCGTTAAACTCGGTTGTCCGTGTAAGCCCATATATATAGCGCAATAATAACTAGTATATAGAAGCAATCAGACTAAAAATACAATAATATCCAGTATATTCCTATAATAAGAAAAGGTAAACTTTTCTTATTATTATATCATTTAAATAAAATTTTATTTGTAATGCAATAATTGTTCTAATTATTCTATATCGTCGCATAAGTTCTAACTCCGCGTAAGTCAAAATGTTGACACTTTGTACAATAGGAAACACATTTATCACGTTTTATAAAAATCATTTTAAAACTAATCACTTGTGCATTTAGTTGGTACAAAATAGATTTCGTTAAAACAATACACGGTTTAAAACGTTTACTGCAGCGTTAGAAATGTAATATCGTGTTATAATTGGGCTTAAGTATTGAGTTGCCAACTTTGACATACGCGGTGTTAGAACTTATGCGACGATATATATTCGCAAATTACATTAATATACGAGTAATATAATGCAATGTAAAAATATTCATGCTAGACATATTATGTAACATCATTATTTGTAGCAAAGCCGGAATCGGAATTTAACACATCACTAGTTAGTGATGTGTTAAATTAATAAATCTTTACCAATTTCGCGTCATTAATCGGCAATATGCTTTATCCTCAGTGCCGATTTAAATCTGTGATTGAAGAAAATAATATCAGCATTCATTCCCTATCCTTTCAAGTAATCCACTTTTCTATTTTTATAAAGTTCTTAATGCTTTTAAAGGTAGCTCTAACTCAAAAGAAATTTCAGGTTTTATCCCGTATCTCCGAGTAGGAATTTTAAAATCCTATCTTGAGCCAATCGCAGTTTCAAAGATAAGTCTTTGCTTCTTTCATTTCATTTGACTTTGATACCCATCGGTAGGTTTTAATGACTCGTTTGAAGAGAATGCCTCTGTTCAATGATTCGTTTGGACTCGTTAATGGGTTGACTTGATTGAACGATTTGATGCTGTTAATTGATAAAATTTTAACTAATGATCTATTAGACGCCGAAAAGGACGTGCCATTTGAACACAAAAGAGCTTGTTAGAATACGCTGTTTTCTTAGGCAATTAAAATGGCTTAGAAGTTGATCTGAGGAGAAATAATAATGGAGTGTTCGTTAAAAGGGTATACACTGGGTATTGGACGTTTGTTGCCATGGATTATTACTATTCAAGATGATATTTACTAGAAAAAAAATTAACTTATCATAGGCTACAGGTGGGACTCGAACCTACGTTTTCTGATGCCAAGGGACTGCAGAGACGTTAGCAGACACGTCTTCTATTTATGCTGTAAGATCAGCCCCGTTTCTTCAATGTTGTAAGTAGGTCTTATTATGGTTAATCTGGTTAATAAAATGGCGTAAGGCGTTAGTCATGGCACAGAGATCGATTCTATGACTAATAAAAAAAAATTATGTTTACCGATGCATACGCTCCTTTCTATTTTCTTACTTCACTCGTTCAGTACTCTTAATAAGAACTACTCTTTTATTAGTTTACAAATGTGGTTTGTTCAACTGTTTTCATATATTCTTTGTTTGAATTTTCGGTAACCTTCCGGCAACCGTTCTCAAGATTGACAAAAATGTGTCATAATTGAAACTTACAATTACTTCCTTCATATTTTTTACTTATTTATATTTGTCTATTTTATACACTGGCGTTCCTATTTAAGCAGTAAGTGCTGACAGAATCTTACAATCTAACAGGGCTGCAATGTTGACCAAATGTCTGATAAGCAGGGTGTATTTTCTAACCTTCTTGTCTATTAAAATTGGGCCGTTTTCTTATTTCAATAGCTTCGCGAAGCATCCGTGGAATAAAATGATGTGCCAACGCTAGCAATTCAGTTTTGACAAACCTGATGTGGTAGTTGGGTTCAATCTGCAGTCTGTAAGCATGCACCGAATAAATGAATTTCTAAAGCCGTTAAAAGAGTAGTTTTATTGAGCTGCTTTCGTTGATTTGTTGTTTCATCATCGTAGTATCAGCCGAAGGGTGTCCACAGCTAGAACGGTTATATGCGGCCAGCATAAAGAAAGTAGAGTAGTGCTGTGAACCGCTGTAGCAATATTGCGTGGAGATGTGGTCTCGCCTGAATGCCGCGCTAGACGCGCGGTCGCGCCCGCAAAGCTTGCGAGATCGGAGCAGGACCGATGGCGCGCCCGAGGGCACCTCTAGAGACTCGACCTTGGCTCGGGCCGCCGTCGTTGGGGTTGAATTTAACTATGAAATTTCAGCAAAAGAGGACGGACAGATTGAGCCCGACCGCTCTAGGGCTGTCGGTCATCGCTCGTGGGGGCAGGGACTGCACGCGTTCGCCGGTGTACTGCTCTGTTGTACGAGTGCATGTGGAGTGATAATGGTCGTGTTGTGCCAGTAAGAGGGCGGGGAAGGGCTGCGATTTTCGCGGTTATCCTATCGGGAGGATCGTCTAAGACGTGACGCTGTCTACGATGTAGGACGTGGATCCCGCTACCTGTCCCTTTGCCGCTAGTAGAACTTATTTTTATATGTACAGTAAATTAATTCTTCGAATTTGTGTTCTACTCTGAGGTCTCCCGCTTCAATGATAAACGTCACATCACTTATCTTTACTAATGTTACAGAAAGAAAATATTTGTATTTTTGATTGTAGTAAATAAGCCCAAAAACTACAAAGCAAATCTCAGTTATTTCCATTTTATCAGCTATAGATATTCCACTGTTGGAAATAGACCTCTCCAAGATAGAGGCATTTTATCCATGATTGCTGCCCTTGGCAGGCGTGGTTTTAAGCGCAACTTCGCGACCAGGATGCTGCTGCTCATCTGTCGGTTCCGGTACCGCAGTCGCTTCTTACGACACCTGGTATATAGGGAGGTACTGTTCTACTCAGTCGGTACTCTACGGTTACCACCACCGGTACATCACGGAAAATTCTAATATTAATTTTTAATAACAACGTTATTATTTTACTAATAAATAATTTACTCTATACATAAAAAGAATTAAAAATCCCTACCTAAAATGGAAATACGTACAGGGATATATACTTTTGTACGTTTGTAACGAATAATCTCAAAAAATACTGAGCCGATTTAAATAAATCTTTCACTAAATAAAAACTACACTATCACTAATAAATGCATTTTTTTTGGTCTAATACATAAAGTAATTACGTTTGTTGTTGTAGATTCTCCTATCTTCTTTACGGACACACTCAATAGAAATATGAAATTTGTAAAAAATATTATTTTATCGGATTTGAATTGGCATTTACATTACGGACCTTTTACATTTACTCAACCGACCTAATTGTCTGTTGTTTAACCTTGTTAGGGAAATAGGTAGATGACTATATCCAAATTGATTTATTATTAGAGCAAACTTCCCGGAGCAAAGTCGAATCCAAACAGTATTTGCGCCGTAATAGAAATCTGTAATTTCAGCCTCTGTTGACGCTTGCAAATGGGAGAGAGCCAAACAAACATGGGGGTCGTGTTTATACATTTTCCAAGGCAACAAGAACCGTTGCCTTGACAAATCTCGTCCCCCTACCCACCCCTACTCGCGTCCGACGTCTGCCCCCAACCCCAATCTTGGTTCCAGAAAATAATCCCCGGAGGAATTAATTCCCCTGTTAAATTATACTTGGCTTTTTCTCAACTGGATCTCGCCAGCAAATGTTGCGTAGCATTCTATCCCTGAGTGGGATGCGGGTACTAGTGTTGTTTGTTGCCTTCATTCTGACATCCATGAATACTCTCAAATTAAACAGTAAAGCGTTTATCCTAGGTTCACCATTTTATTTGATTTTTAGGATACACCATCACAGCCGGTAGATTTAATACAAAGGACGTCTGGATAGGTTCCTTACTCTTACTATTTTCACAAAACAGCAGTGTTCGTGTTACTGTGTTCTTGATTAAAGAGTTAGAGAAGCAGTGAAATTACTAGATATTATTACAGCCATTGAAAGTCCTCTGCTGGATACAGGCCTCCCCAAGAAAGGGGGAGTTTTGCCCATAATTGCAGTACTGGGCAAGCATGTTGGCAATCGTAGAGTGCAGCTGTTGCTTATGCCTAACTTTTGCATTTGAGCTGTTGTTGGATGGATATTCCGTCACCTGTCGGTTCTGGTATCTTAGTCACCTCTTACAACACCTGGTACAGAGTGAGGTACTATTCTACTCTGCCGATACCTCTTGGCTACATTATTAATAATTTCTAGATAATGTGACATAATAGCTTTAAGTTAGAAGGTTGGCAACGCGCTAGTGATATCCTTGTGGTATTTGAGTGTCTATAGGTTGATGTGACGGTTACGATCACGCAGGCTGTGTGCTTGTAAATCGACTTGGTCTAATAAAAAAAATAAAAAAAATAAGTGACTGTCCTATAGCTTTTAGTAATTTCTCTTATCTATATAAAAATGCAGCTTGAGGTTTTATCACAAAGTTAATAAGTATTTGCTATTTACAGATTTTCTCCGAACCAACACTGAGTACAAATCAAAAACAAGACGGAGTAATTTACAAAATAAATGATTATATTCTACAAGGGTTGGACATTTCCGAGAAACAATCAAAGGATTTCTCCACCGGGAAAAAGTTGATTAGGATACAGCCCCCGTAATAAGGGGTAAATGAAAAATACCACACCATAAGTACTCCAAAGCTGGTCTTTGTAGAGTTCCAAGGGGCCCTTTATAATTTTTAGGAAATGAAATGTAATTACGATCCGCAAGGTAAAACCGTCCTCTTCCAAGCAGGCAATGAAGGCTTGTGAAATTATGGAGTGGCCCAGGGACGGACTAAGTGTTTTTGGGGCTCATACCGGACTTCGATTAGTACTTATTATAACCTATATTTTGGACAAATATAAAAGTAAATTGACGGGCCCGTCGGTGCAGATGGTAGTGATCTTATCTTATACGCCAGGGATCTTGGGTTTGAGTTCCATCTAGGACAAATATCGATGTGCTGATATCTGTCTTCGTTCTGTATCTGGATGTTAGATATATGTATTTAAGTAATATATCTGTATAAATGTGATTTCTCTGTTGTGTGACGTCCGTAACATAAGTGCTTTAAGCGATTTTTCACGGAGTCAGGTCATTGTATGAGATGTTGTGGTTATTTATTTATATTAATTGTAATAATAGGATTACGTTTTAAATACCTAATATATATTAATAAATGAATACAAATATAGGTAGCATATTTTGATAAATAATACATACATACATGACGCGTCTTTTACATCAGGGTAGGCAGAGACTATCGATCTCTTCTTGCTTCGATCTTGGAATACCTCTCTCGCATCTTTTACAAGCATTTGTACCTTCATAAACCCAACCCATTTTTGATACCTCTTCTACTTGATTAAGGTATATTCTAATTCTGGTATCTTAGCCGCCAATTACGACACCTGGTACTGGACGAGGTCCTATTCCACACTGCCGGTATCTCACAATAGGCAACTCACAATTTGTAAGTTAACAAAATATTTAGGTTTATGTAACAGTAAACTTTGTAACTGACTATAATCTAATTTCATATAGAATAGGTAAAAATCAGGCTTTAGCTTAATAATAGTAAGAATAAGTATTAGTAATTTTATGTAATTAGTAAGATTCTAACAAATAAATTAACAGAAAATGATTGTATTTTAAGGAAATCGTCAAAAGTCACGGCAGCATATTGGCGCTCGTAATATTACAAGGATATCATTAACGCATTACCAACCTTGTGATTTAAAGATATTACGTGATATTACCCGATAATCTCACTGCAATGTGAACGAATGTAAATTATTGTAAAGTGAGTTCTAATGACGATCAGACGATCTTATTTATGAGATCTATATCATGTGATACTTACCTAAAGCTTGTACAAAATGAACTTAAGTTTAGGTCACAATATTGAGTTTAATCCCCAACAGAACTTATTAGGGTTTAAAATCCGCGGGGCCCCGTGCTGCAGCCCAAAAGACTTTTTCGTAGATCCGGCCCTGAAGTGGGATTTCTGGGAAGCATGGGTTCTTGAGATTGAAATGAGAAACTTTTTCGGGATTTTTAGATGGATTTAAGATGTCAATTTCGCTTTCATTCGATTTATTTGTAATTGCTTTATTCGTGTCTGGTGGGCATCATTTGTGTCTTTTCGTTGATTTAAAATATTCCTGCAAATAACTAGAGATTATTGTATCATATGCACGATCAGTTTTCTGATACAATTTTAAAACCAGTTTTTATCCATTTTGAAAAGGCAAATTTCCGTTGTCTGAAGAATTTTAAAATAAAACTTAATGACTTATACCACAGTTATCAGGGTCATCAGTCATCTAAGTTCTAGTACAGTCTTTTTTTATTGAGAAATATATTATACTTATTTTCTGTTTTAATTTTATATAATTTCCCGTGGGAATTTAAAGAATGATTAAAAGCAGCATGTGTGTTCGAACTATCTATTTATTTATCATCAGATCAGTTTCTGTTTTGTGCTGTTGAAGTATCTAATATTTATTGGTTCTATGATATGTTTAGATCTTATTATTAAATCAATCTTACGAATGTATTCATCTTCTTATATGTATAAGTCAAAGACAATTTCTTGTAAATACTTTTTCATCGTCGTATCGCTGTTAGACATAGGCCACTTCAAGAAGGTAGGATTTTGACTACAATTACCGCGGTAGTGCAAAGCAGCAAGCATTAAGTAACTACCTCAATGTTTTATGCAGTTATAAGCACTAGATAGATACTTATTTATTAGTATCTATAAGAAAAATAAAGGTTATCATATTTTTAAGTCCCAGAATTCCAGTACTTACGAATTATTCTGTTCCAGGGATAACCAATCAAAAGATGAGCGCGCGTGGCGTTGGTGGCACGACTCGGGGCTGCGCGCGCTGAACCGGCGCAGGCGCGATGTTCGCGAGACCACCAAGTACATAGAGACGGCCCTGGTCATAGACAAGGCGATGTTCGACCGGAGAAACGGCAGCACCAGGTCGGAGGTGGTACACGATGCGATACAAGTCGCCAACATTGCTGATCTGGTGAGTCTCAACCAACTACATCATAAAACTATAAGTAGGAAGTCCACAGAAATTTTGCCCATAATTGCTGGGCTGGGCATTGCTGTTGCAACTGTCACGTTACTACGCTATTTTAGGTAAATATATTGTCATCTATCAGTCCTGGTTCCTGGTCCCATTCACCTCATGGCCACCACGAACATACAATAAAAAAATGGATTACATAGATGTGTTGTTTTCAAGAGAACATGTCATATTTCATATTAAACGAACAATAATACGAATCGAAACGATCCCAACGAAAAATAGATTAGGATCTATTTTTAGTTGGGAGTGAAATGATCCCATTTCAGATGTATTTTGACGGACTCAATGGCGCATTCTGAAGTGTCACTGACTTTTGCGCGAGTCGTGAACTCGATCCCCACCCAAGGGGAAAAAATTATGTCATGTGCATTTGTGTTTGTTCTTTATCCAAATATAGAACATGCTTGTGTTACATAATTATTTGAGCACTGTATTTGGTCGCTCTCTACCTGGCACTCTACGATTAACGTGTCCATGATACTTTTATATTTTTCATAGACCGTATTCAATGTTTCGAATGTAGTTCCTACCTCTGGAAGGTATACCGACCGCAGTTGGGCTCACTCTGTTCTCCTCTTTTACGACCAACAATTTCACTTTTCAACTAACAATTTCCCAATGACGGCCATTCGATCTTAATCTTGAGTCAAACCGCATTGATACCGCAAACCTTGTATTCAAATTGACGTCTTGAAATTATCGCATTTGGAATAAACCTTTAAACTTTCATCAATATTTAATAAAAACACTTTTATTGAAGAGACGAAGGTGTTTCGAATGGATATATGTTCTATCGGGCGGTTGCGGTACTTCAATCGCTTCTTATAACACGTTACAGAGACAGGTATTATTGTACTTTCCCGGTACCTCACTCCGGTTAATCCACACGCAGATAATGGAAAAAATACACTCACAAAAAGAGGAAACATGTCTTTGAATGTCGCCCCGAATTGACAAATGCCAACTAAATTACAAGATGGTTGTTGGCAACATTCCCGAAATCAAAGGATATTTATCCATTTTCCCTTGAACAGAAATCGGAACATCTGTTACAGATTAAGTTCTATTCTAAACCCATCACAACGCGCGTTTACTTCAAAGGCAAATGAAGGCATCAAACACAAAGTAGAACACAAACATATACATTAAAATCGGTTTATTGTAAACAAAATTGATTAAATTAAATGTACTCTACTTAACTCTGGAACGACTGCACAAAATTGGATAGTTCTTTTTTATTGTTTGTTATGTCAAGACCATGTTTTGCACGAAACAAATGGGTCGGAATATTTGAATATAAAATATGTTTATAGGTTTACGATTCCGCTGATTTTACATATTATTTTATTTGTTTACTGTTGTCAGGAAAAGGTCCTTATGAAAAAACAATTCGGACAATGAATACCTAATATATAATAATTAAAGTAACTTTATGTCGTTTGACATAACTGTAAGTCGTTTGACAGTTGACAGGAAAATGCCTAATGGGTCAGCTAAGGCCTTCATTAGAAATACAGCTATCAAACTAACGTTTAATAATTATTGTGTAAATGATACCATAATTCCAATAAAAGTAATTACAAAAAGTTTAAATCATTCATTATAATACCAACTATAGAAAGTCCACTGTTAAACATAGACCTGTACAAGAGAGGGGGATTTGTGTCCATTGCCGCGCTAGGCGTGGTGGTAATCGCAGAGGGCAACTTCGTTACAAGAATGCAGCTGCTCATCCTCGCCTCGTAGTATTTAAGCTGAGCTATTTCGAATTGATATACGCTATCTGTCTGTTACGGTACCTTAGTCCCCTCTTACGACACCTGGTCTAGAGGGAGATACTATTCTACTCCGTTGATACCTTACGGCCATTTAAGATTATTAATCTAATCGTATACAATGGTAAGTTGTGGGAGCTGTTTTTTAGTAAAATTCTAACTTGTATTAGGCAGCAGTACTCTTCATATCATGGTTACAACTTAAAAAATCACATGTCTACATATATAAAGCCAATTAATAAAATATGCCGTGAGGTATCGGCAGAGTAAAATAGTACCTCCTTCTGTATCAGGTATCGTAAGAGGCGAATATGATGAAGAAAATATTAACTAGGCTATTTATCTATACTGCAACCAAACGGCTGGATCGATTTCGCTGATTTTTTTGTGAATGCATTTAATTGAGGGATCGAATAATTTAGATTCTCAAATCGTCCTAGCAGATAGCGCTGCAGTTTGTACCTAGGATATTAAACAGGACAACATCTGTGAGGTCGCTAGTCTGTACTCAACCGCGTACGAACACGGCAAAACGTACAATCATTACACGATAAAGTTGCGGGCACCCTCGCATCTGTATTGTTGCCATAAACATTTACTCTGGCTGTGCCCTTATAGCCGGAGCTTAGCAGACCGCAAACTGAGGAACCAGCATAAGACTGGTCCTTATGTCTATAGAAATAGAGACAATAATCGATCGTCGTTTTGAACCATCGCCGCTGACCGGCGCGAGACGATAAAAAGTAAGGATTACATGGACCCAGCTGTAATAACAGCAGGGTTGACACTTTGAGGCTACCACAGAAATGGGATATACAAAACTGACGCTGTTCCCTCCCTTCCAGAGCGTTATTATGGCGGCTGACAAATTCTAAATGGAGGTGCAAGGGTTGATACTGTTAAGTTATCATGATAATATTTTAAGTACATAAAGCAACAGATTAAGTTTTAGCATCTATTAAACAATGTACCATTTTAAAACTTGATTGAGTTCTAAATTAGGTTTATTCGAGCTCGTCATCATTTCAAACAATGGTCATCAATTCTCGATATAACAAAATTAACAACATTAATATGTATGTACCTTTTTAAATATAAAAATATTGTGTACTAATGACGATGAAACTGATGTGAAAATAAACGTGAATTAATGAAATGCTAATAAAAAATCGGGTATTCCAAACAAAAAGTATGTGCAGTCGTATGTTCGAACAGTTCATGATTTGATTTGTAAGTTAAAGTAATTTCGTAATAGAAACAGAATTAGAGGCCCGCGAGTTTAATACCAATGAAACAAACACAAAATTCCAACAGGCAAACAAGTAACAAGCCTCACTAGAGGTAGACCTCTTACAAAAGACATGTGCATTGGTACCTCACCAATTTCTACCGCCAAATAGCAGTTTTGGTTTGAAAGGTTGAGAGAGGCTGTGAAATTACTGGGTAAATGTGACAATGTATTTACAGTTCACAAGGTTGGCGCCACACTAGTGATATCTTTGTGCTGACACGTATGTCTGCAAGCGGACCGTATGCTGGTTTTCTATGTCAACTAGTACACCTATAAACGGGTTTAATTCATAATAATGACAAATTCACACAACATCTTATTGCCCTAACTCAAAGAATACTCGCTTAAAGCAATTGTGGTTATCGGACAACAGAGAAATCATAGATATTATACTCAAGTACATCTCATACTTGGCTTGACTCCGAAATAAGTCGTCGAAACCACTTATGTTACGAACATCAGACAACAGAGGAATTACAAATAATACATAAATGCTTATATATAACACCCTGACACAGAACAAATATAAATATTCATCATATAAGGTTTTGTCCCACCCACTTAGCGCACAAGATACGTTCACAATAATCGTAATGTTCTATTTTTTTCAGCTATCCAATCATATTTAGATAGCCAGAGTACCCATCAGATTTCTACAAAAATCCCACAAAACTTTCGATGACAAAACTATAGTTTCTAAATGACGAGCCCGATGACGCAGATAGTAGAGATCCCATTCCCTTTAGGAGGTGAATTTTCAAACATCCTTTCTAAGTGCTCGCCTGCATTATAAAAGGAACCCCTGTGCAGCATTTCAAGTATACCCTTATAGTTTAGGCCCTGCGTTGATATGCTAGTCAGTCAGTTTTTCTTTTATATCCTTCCCTGTGTCCAGCGCGATGCTGCGGTTTTAATCAGATCGTCTGTCCATTTTGTATATATTTATTATAATCTCTAGCGAACCTACGAAAAAAACCTAGTGCCAGCCCTTGATTTATTAATGCACGGCTCACATGCGAGCGGTCCATTGTGGACACCGCTGCGTACCGCATAGTTTGCGCAGACGTGAAGGGTGGAATTTTGAATATGGCAAAATTCCTTAGCTTTTGAAATTCTGGTATTAAGATTAATAAAACGTTCATAATGCGAACGCAACCATAAAAACATTTAACATTTTCTAACATTTACGCGTTCGCTACTTATAACAAACTCAAATACCCATAAGCAATCGGAACACTGCCTTTTGGCGGTAGAAATTGGTCAGAGTGGAGTATGCAGATGACCTTTGTATGAGGTCTAAATTGACTTGTAACTATAAATCTTAAATAATATTTTTCGTAATAAAACTATTCTTTTTACGTCTTTAAAACGCGGCTAACATGAAAATTTTTTCTTAGACTTTAAGGTTATAAAAGATGGAAATTGACAAAAATAAATTAAAATTATTTTCTTTCTAAATGTATCGAATCGAACTATCACCCTTTGGCGTATAAGATAGGAACTCTATTACGCGCCATTGGACCCATCCTATTCATTAATGGAAAACATTGCTATCTGTCTGTTTCCGTGACCGTGTAAGGTCTATCAAATTAATTGACTTTGATAACATTTGTGCATGCGGATTACATGGCACTTAGGGGAAGACATCTTTCTGATCCATGATGATGATAATTAAAAAAGAAGTCTACCTGAGATCTATCGATTTGAAAGACCCCGTAATCGAAATCCCGGACGGAGAAGTAGTTATATATATATATCCATCCGTAACAGGATGTACAGGGCGGGATAGGAATAACATTCCCGTCGCGAAAGCTGATCTCTACAATTGCCGACACGCTTGCCCAGCTCGGCAAGCACGGGTAAAATTCCGCCTTTCTTAGGAAGGCCAATGTCTAGCAAACGTGATGCACCCGTTCGAAGCCAGCGCTGATTGCTAATGATTAATGACATAAACTAAACTAGATATTTTTCAATGAATAAAGAAGTCGTAAACGTAAGTCATCATCACCATAACAGCCATTGAAAGTCTACTGCTGGACATCAGCCTCTTAAAGAAATAGAGATGCTGCTGCCCATCCCCGCCCTGTGCATTTGAGCTGCAATGTTTTTGATGGATATACCGCCATCCGTCGGTTTTGGTATCTTAGTCGCCTCTTACGACACTTGGTACAGGTGAAGGTACTTTTCTACTCTGCCAGTACCTCACGGCACAGTAAGAAAACTATGTATTTACGGCTTGTATAGCCAGAATACTAAAATCCCACGTTAGAAACTACTCGCAACTCAGTAGATATGGGCGTTATCTCTATAAGTTTTCAATGATTTAGGCAAACTTGCCCGAACAGTTTGCGAGCGATAAAACACCTGCGGCGGTCGGAATGGTATCGTGTGTCTATGTTGAAGCACCGCTGGCTATTACTTGAACACAGTTGCTAGCTAGAGGTGATTCGATACTGTTAGATATTTGTTATAGTTAAAATTTAGTACGAGTTAATGATTGCTTCACTTAACAAAATAGGTATTACATCGTTTGATTCTGGATGAAGTTTGCCATATAAATTATTGGTTGTTGGAGCAACAAAGCTGTGAACACCGGGGCAGAGTAGAATGGTACCTTCGCATATACTAGGTATCGTAAGAGGTAACTAAGGTATTAGGCCTCTCCAAGAAAGGAGGAATTTCGTCCATATTTGCCACGCTGGGCAAGCGTGTTGGAAATTGCAGAGCGCAGCTTTCGCGTCGGGAATGCTGCTGCCCATCTCCGCTCTATGCATTGGAGCTGCAATATTCAGATAGATATACCGCCATCGATTGGTTCTGCACCTTAGTTGCCTCTCACGAAATCTGGTGCAGTGGAGGTACTATTCTACTCTGCCGGTACCGCACGGCACGACTTTTTACAGGTCTCTTACCATTGGCCTTCTTAGCCAACTCAAAATAGCTCCACGAGCAATGGATAGGACAATGCTCGGAGTCTCTTTGCTCGATCGAATAAAGAATGAGGGGATTCGTAACAGAACCAAGGTTACCAGAAGGCAGGACATTTGGTACGTAGAACCAATGAGAGTCGTAAGGTTCTGAAATGGAAGCCACGTACCGGCAAGCGCAGGGCGTCCACCCGCAAGATAGACAGACGATCTGACTAAAATCACAGGATCGCGCTGGACACAGGCCGCATCCAACTGGCCCTATTAAAAATAACTTGGGGAGGCCTATGTCCAGCAGTGGACGTCTTATGGCTGATATAATGACGATGGTGATGCTAGGTAAAACATATTAAATACAAATTAATTTACTATAATGGGCCTTAGGGTCTGGCAGAGTAGAAAAGTAACTCTCCTGTACCTAAATTAATACCCATTAAAACGTTACAAGTTGTCACTTATGAATATCAAATTACGTATGGCTTTAAACACGAAATTACCTTTTACGACTTCTTATAGTCTCAAAAGATTACGTCTTCCTAACTCGTAACAAACAACCATAAATGTTGATGCCTCAAGTCCCGTTAAACCTGAATTACGAGACGTCGGCATCGTGTTTGTTAACATAGCTTGCATACGCAATTACTTGCAGCTATATTTCAAGACATAAATTTGGAATCGCCTCAACTCAATCTCGCTGGTTTCAGTATTTCCATAGGAAACTTTTGCCATCTTTATCATTAAATACATTCCTACAGCATCTCATACATTTATCTGACTCTCACATAAATCACTTCTCTAATGAAACACAAATATAGTACTTAAGTACATATATTTAACACCCAAACATAGAACATAAAAATTGGGTGTCCACTGCCCCAAGGAAGAGGGAATTTTGCCCATAATTGCTGCGCTAGGCAAGGGTGTTTGGTTTGGCAATCGCAGAGTGTAGCTTTCGCGATGGAGATGCTTCTGCCCATCCCCACTGTGCTACAGTCTCTTGGATAGATATATAACCATCTGTTGGTTCTAGCAGAGTAGAGTAGCATAGTACCTCTGTACTAGGTGTCGTAAGAGGCGACAGAGGTACCAGAACCGACAGAGGGCGATATATTCATCCGAAACAGAGCAGCTCAAATTCACAGAGAGGGGATGGGCAGCAGCATTCTCGGCACGAGAGCTGCGCTCTGCGATTGCTACCACGCTTGCCCAGCGTGGCAATTATGGGCAAAATTTCCGTTTTTTTCGAGAGGTCTATGCCCAGCAGAAGACTTCTAATGCCTGATATGATGAATATTAATTATTTTCACATAACCAACGGTTAAAACAAAATAACTATCATGTATTCTTTCTATTCTATAACATTTATGAGATATTACAAAAGTTGCGTCTGCATTTGGTTTCTTACTCTCAACTATTTCAACCAAATAGGAGTAATTGTATTGCGCTGTTCCAGTTTAAATGATGAGTGAGAGAGACAGTGAAAGGCAGACTGCAGTGAGGCTTACTATCACGCGGACCGTGTTTCTTGACCTGGTCTAATAAAAAAAACTACAATTTGTATCACAAATCTCAACAATGTGTCCCAAAGACATATATGCTATACCATTAATACTAATTCGAAACTCGGTTTTCTTCAACAGTATTTTCGCACGCTCAACACTCGAGTGTCCCTCGTGTATATCGAGTCCTGGCAGAGCGCCGACCAGGCCAACATCGAACGCAAACAGGACATCAGCAGAGCCATCATGAAGTTCGGCGACTACGCCGCTAGGAAGCTGTTCAACATCGACAAGGACACCACGCAGTTGCTCACGTGAGTTATTAATAACTTTTAGACTGTAAACTTGATAATATTGCAAGATTATTACTCGAGTTTATTAATTGATTTAATGTTGCTAATAAAATAAATAAATTCACACAACATCGCATACATTGACCAGACTTCGTGATAAGTCGCTTCAAGCACTTGTGTTACATCAGACATCTGAGGAATCACAAATATAATATCACAGATATACAAATAGTATCATAAAAATATTTGCATGACCTTTTGCACACAAGATAGGATCTAACCATCTGTGCCATCGAGTCAGTCAATTAAAAAAATCAGCTATTCATTCAGACGAAAAGATTTTCTCGCCAGACTAATAAAGTAGTCAAATACCAGGCTTGAGAACTGCTGGCGACATAAAAACCACTTCAGTTATTGAATATAATGTTTAATAAACTAGTTGTGGAAGTTTTAATCCGAATTCCACATTTTGCAGTAGGACCATCCAGCGCGGTGCCTGACTAAACAAAGTTAAAAACTTTTCACGCAAAATGAGCCATAACGTTCAAATGAGTTCTTAAGAAACTTCATAGTGCTGATTTTCTTATATCTCGCCAGATGTTTTGATAGTAAATATTTCACAAAATTCTTACTTCAAGCGGTTGCAAACGTTTTTGGTTTTAGCAAAAGTACAGCGGTATCGCTAGCATTTATAGCAAGATAAATATTTTTGCAATGTCGGCCTGTCCAGTACGAGTGCTTTCTAGCCGCTTTGAGCAGACTAAATTGCTAGATATACAGACGCAGTCCCGCTAAACAGCCCGAAAATTAATCTCGAAAGCGAGCACGGTATTAATTCGAGCGATAAACGAATCGGCTTACGGGATGAAAGGAGTGCTTAATGCGGCCTGAATCGCAGAGAGTGCACTTTGCGATGTACCATTTAAATTTTAAGGAATAATTTCCGTGGAGAGGGCCCGGCCAATTTGGAACTTGACGATTTATCGTGAAACACCGTTCATCGCGTTAATTTCAACGAATTAGGAGCGGGAAGTGATCGCGATAAAGACAGATGTAGGAAATCCCATCATAAATCTGTCGACAGCTGCAGATTGACAGGCTGATTTCGCATCTGTTTCCCAGTGGGAAGTTGAGACACATTTTTATGTTCCATTATATTTTGTTCCATTTATTTCTGTGACTTGAAGCGATGTATTCAAAAATAATACCATTTAAAGATAGATAAAATTATTTTTGATCAATTTATTAACTATTTACGAGAAGGTATTTTTATTTCATATTTAATTTACTGTAACTTAATTGGTTACAAGGACAGTAAAAGGATGAATAAAAGATTTAATTAATGAATAAGTTTAAATGAAAATCTAATATGATATCGAGTTTTTGAGGCTGCCTTTGTAGGCAGGCTGCCAAGGCAGAAATAAATCTAATTTAATCCGTTAAAATGTACTTTTATCAGAATTTTTAAAGGCATAAATTTATTGTAATTCGGTTGTTAATTTAAGTTCTTTAGGTAAAGTATAGCTATAACCGTACTATAAAACTATAAAGAAATAGTAGGTATAAAATACTAGTAAATATTAAAAAATATAATTGAGATGAATTGATTTATAAAAATATAGGTCTTGCTGATAGCATTACAAAGAAAGGCCTTATTTTTTCAATATAACATATCAGCTATAGGAAGTCTCCAATAGATAACCTTCACCAAGAGATTCATGAGTTAAGATTCTTTTCTCATAATTACCGGGCTGGCAACCGCAGCACGTTGCCCCGGAACGGTGATGCTGCTGCCCAACCCCGTTCAGTTGCATAAACCACCATTCGTCATTTACGGGACTTCGATTTCGATACCTGGTACTGGAGGTAAAGGTACCTCTGACCTTTTTTTTAATACACCAGATCGACAAACATGACCACAGTCCGCGTGATAATAAGCGGCCAACAGACGCTCGTAATATCACATGGATATCACGAACGCGTGAACCTTGTGACTTGAGAACATTATGTCACATTACCAAGTAAATTCACTGCCTCTCTCACCCTTCAAACCGGAATCTAGTAATGGGAACACTGCTATTTGGTGGTAGAAATAGGTGAGAGTGAGGTACTAATGAAGACGACATTTTGTTTAAGGTCTACCTCTACTCTGCTTGTATTCCACAATGTATAGAAATATGAAACATATTTAAAATACCTTTTACATGTTAAATAAAACAAACGTACATTTCAAGATAATTCAATTTCACAGTTAAACATTTTCTCAAAGTTCTGTAATAAAATTATTGAACATTCCAACCCCTGCCTATATATAGGCACATATCAAATATTTATCCCCTTTATTATCATTTGACGGTCCCTCGAACATTTTCTATGGGCAGCACACCTCATTATATGAAAGGTAGGAAATTAGATAAAATTCCCCGTATTTGCAGGGGCCGCAAGCAAAAGGGCCCGGACTATCTAATTTGATTGCCAAAGGTTAAATTAAAGGTTGATTTGTACAAGTTGGCCCGGCGATAGGAACGGCAAATTGCCGGTCGCTGGGTTCGGTTGAAAGAAAAACAACTGCTCTGAGTTAGGGGCGATCGATTTGTGCTTTTAAACGTTCAAATTAATATCCATTCATTTAGTTAGGAATGGAAAGGAGGTCGTAGTATATTTATAAAATAGGACAATGCCTGGTGTCCCCTGGTGGGTAGGTCCTATCAAAGCAATGTGACTAAAATGTAATAACTACGCTCTGCAATTGCCACCACGCCTGCCTCAGCGCGGCAATTCTTCATAATATCAGCCATTGGAATTACTGATGAACATAGGCCCATGAAAGAAGGAAGTCTGCCCATGATTGCCGCGCTGGGCTAGCGTATTGGCTATCGCTGAGGGTAACGTTAATGATGGGCACGTTGCTGCCCATCCCTGTCGTGTTCTATTGAGCTACTCTGTTTCGGGTAGATATACCGCTACCTGTCAGTCGTCACTTATAACACCTGGTACAGAGGGAGGTACTATTCTATACAGCCGGCGCCTCACAGCGCGGCAATTGTGAGCAAAGAATATTAACTAATGAATTTCTTGGGGAGGGGTCTGTATTGTATCTACGTATCGGAGGCTTCCTTCGGGTCATATGCTATATTAAGACTTTGTTAGTCAATACCATTGGCATATTCCGATATTGTTGATAATCGTTTCATCTAGATCACATCATCAAATACTTAAGATTTAGTCATTACTAGTATTTATAGTTTGTAATATCATCTTAGCGTCCGCGCCGCTGCCGGACATAGACCTCCCCATGAAAGGGGGAATTTAGCCATAAATCCCAGAATGTAGCTACGTGACGGCGATGTTGCTGCCCATCCCCACCCTGTTGCGTTGGAGTTACTCTTTTTTGGATAGGTATATCGCCATCTGTCAGTTTCAGTCGCCTCTTACCGCATTTGGTACATGGGATGTACTTTTCTACTTTGCCGGTACCTCTATGCACGTTTATAATATAGTTTGAACCTTATCATTAGCAGTGGATATCCAACGTCTGATATCATGATAATGATTTATACACAAATAACAGAGTGCTCATAATTCAAACACTCGTCTGAATGTGTAAAGCAATTGTCACGCATCTTTGTACTTGACAAACATCTGAGCATTCGATCCGGACGTAGGCATCGGCTGTTTGCGCCTTTGCCATGTCGTACGTACTATTGCGCGCGCGCAATTACGGCTATATCGCACACGGATATTGACAACGTCAAATCATTGTTAATTAAGTATTAAATAAGGTAATATTTGTAATAATAAAAATATACCTGACACAAAACAAACACAATAATTCTTCATATAAATATTTGTTCTATGTGGGGATTGACCTAAAACCCTTGGCGCTAGATAGGAACACTACCAAATGCAAGGGCTAAACAGAGCCCGGTGAAGTGCTAGATGACATAATGACAACGAATGTTAAAAACAGCGGAAAAAAACATACCATAATGCCGTGTCTTGCTGCAGAAAAAACCACATATAAGCCTAGTAAGTGCTAAAGAGAGAGTGAAGTGAGAATGTGTTCGATTAAAGTAGAAATCACGAGACAAGTGATTATGACTCCGGCATCCGCCAATTAGACAAAACTCCAAGTAAAGCTCCGAGCCAGCAATGGCGTCGACCGGCAACTTCTGTATAAATGTGGAACTATCAGCGTCGAGTTGGAAACTGCTTCTGTCGTTCGAGAGACAGTTATCACAATACAGCGCAAAGCTTATTCGGTGAGAGATTATTTGAAAAGTTTTATAGAGTACCTGAGATAGAAAATGTATCTGCTTTACTCTATTGCACTAAGTCGCTAAAAGCGCTTATGTTACGGACATTATACAACAGAAGAATTATATATATAATTAAACATATACTTTTAACCAGCACGTATCACCAATGTTTGTCGAACCCACAACCCTTGGCGCAGAAGACACGATCCTTACCACCCGCATCATATAGCTCGCATCGTCAAAAATGTCGTATACAAAGGTCGTCTGCATTGTTATCTCACTCTCACCAATTTAATCGTAAAACAGGAGTGTTCGCTTTGTCGTGTTCCAGTTTGAAGGGTGAAAGAGGCAGTGAAATTACTGGTTAATGTGACGTAACATCTTCAAACCATAAGGCTGGCAACGCGCTAGTGATATCCCAGTGTTATTGCGAGCGTCTATAAGCAGCTGTGACGCTAACTATCACGCGGACACTAAAAATGATCAGCCAGCACGAGACAGTTCTTAAACCTAAATTTACTGCAAGTTCATTATGCAACCTACAAGAAAAGAACTTACTAGAGAAATTGGTGGTGATAAAGTTTTCATTTATATCGTCTAGTAGTCAACGCAATGAATCCCTACCAGCGTCGGCTCTAACAAAACATTGACAATGAGACAAGACATTGTCTTAAAGTAATGCAGTTTCATCTTTGATAGAAACTTTAACAGAGTTGAAGCTACTCCAAAATTATAGTTAGGAACTTACTTCTCAGATTTATATCAAGTGAGTTGAGAAATTCCCTTAACCCTCGAGCCAGTTACCTCGACTATTGGACTCGGTAAGCCGCAACGAGATAAGCACCGATTGCAGGAAGCGGACCAACTCCGACAAATGTGGAACTATCGGCCCGAGTCGGGAGTTCGCATTGTCCGGGCAACGGTTATCTCAATTGTCAGACCGTTAGATTGTTCGGAAAGTTTTTACAATTTACTATGAGTTGGATTGAAGTCGCAAATGTTCAACTGGTCGTTGTACATTGGAAAAGTCAATTATCTATATATATATAAAAGGAGAAACTAACTTGACTGACTGACTGAAGGGTGGCACAGGGGTTCCTTTTATAACGTAGTCTTTACAAAATTTTCATTAAGTCTTTCTAAGAGTAGATCACTAAGAAAGGCTTTAAAAATTATCCTCTTATGTGAATAAAACTAAAATATTTTACCGAAAATCATCCCTTAAGAGAGTAAAATGGGGATGAAAAGTTGAAACAAACGCTCACTGTTTGTCATACAACTTAACGCTGGTGAAAACTCGGAACGCTGCTAATTCAACTTACACAAAGATGGCAATGCGCTGATTTTACGTGTGATATTCTCGTGATAACACGAGCGTCCATAGGCTGCGGTGACGCTTTCTATCAGATGTGCGATAATAATCTGCCAGCGTCGGTACCATAGTCGCCTCTAACGGCATCTGTTATAGGATACTATCCTCTTCCAGTCATGAGAAGAATAAACATATGGCGAAAAATTTTACAAATTTTTGATGTACCAATCGCGATCCCTAGATGCTAACAACAGTGGATTAACTCTGGAAATAACGCCTGCAGTATTTTCCTTGACACGCGTCTGGGCAACTAGCAGTCGATTGAAGCTTGTGATTAAAATAACAATCCATTTTAATGTTGCACTGGTACCAAGGCATTTATGGAGCATTCCGCAATTTTCAAGGTAGAAAAGGCATAAAGAAAGTATATTTTTTTTATATCTGCCTTAGAGGTAGATTAAAGGGGGTGGGGGGCATTTTATTGTTGTTGGGGTTCGCAGTTATCAAGGTAGGATGATCCCCATATAGAAAGACACAAATTATCGCCTACAATAGCATATTAAAATTATCCTCAGTTTCTATTTCTCTTCTGAGTTCTAAAACTTAAAAAATTTAAGGCGAGCAAAAAGCAGCCAAAAGCTAATACCCTAATTAATTAATAAGTTTATCTATATATCATTCTTGTCGCGATTAGATAAGAGATGAAAAATTTCGTCAGTGCTATATTTTTATAATGTTTGATAGAGTTGTTATCTAAATCAATTTAATATAACAAATCAAGACGGTCTAAGAAAACGCAAAGTTTTTTTTAATAATCATATGGCAATGCCTAAGACAATATCATTATGAAAACGACTAACAGTATCCCGCAATTTTACGAACATAGTTCTCGTTCTCGTAACATCACGATGATAAAATATACTTTTGATCTTTTCTTAATAATTTATTTTTAGTAACGAAAATATTATTTAAATTAGTTATGTAATTTTTGAGTTTATCTGGTATAAACATAGCAAAATATGAACCTTAAAAACCAATTTAATTCTTATAAGAAAAATTCATATAATAAATTTTTCTTAATTGTTATACTCGTACATATAACAAACAACAACAATAAATTTGAAAACAATTGATGACACATGCAATTTTTTTCTAATGTTCAGAAGCGTCATTTTTTTTCTTTTTTTAAAGAGTTATTAAGAGTTATTAAAACACTTTTAATAATACATTCACAACATTAATAATAAATAACAAACATTAATAATAAAAAACATTAATTTCACAAGATCCCTATTTTGTATAGTTCATTACGTTCTAACATCAACCGACGCGCGATTTGAAAATTGTCGACATTTTCCATTTGCGCAAGGGATGTGATTAAAAATGACTCCGCCATATTTAATTTGCCATAATTACACAAGGGGCGCCCCCATGTGTGCTTAATGATTTTAATCACTTTAAGGCAACCTTACAGATACATTTTGAAGTCATTTTAATAAAGCGAATTGGTTCATTTTCTATAATTTAATATAGTTCACTAACTTTGTCGTCGTAATATTAATTTTAATCTGAGCAATTACTTGCTATGACAAGTAATTAAACGGGAGACTTACTAAGTCCTGCCTTTGATGATTTCTTATGTCTTTGTGAACATATATTTTTATCATTAAATTGTCGTCACCAAAAATCCTATGTAATGGCATCTCGTTTTATTTTTATATATAAAATTACGTGTCACGTGAACTTCTAAACTACTGAATAGATTTTAATATTTTTTTACTTACTTTGTGTATTACAGGTATAATCCAACTTGAGAGATAGGATAGTTTATATCCCAATTTAAGATAGGACAATTTCTTTCCGGTCAGAGAATGGTAAAATGTATTATAAAACTTTTATCCTAAAAAATGTCTATTTATAAATAGTTTCATAATCTCAAATTAGTCTAATAAGTTATGGTGCACGCTCGTTGACCCTAAGTTTGATCAAATAAGGAGTGAGGAGATATTTAGAAAATCCAAAGATGGCGACATGGCTTCGCTGGATTGCAAGTTGAAGTGATATGAGGCCAGACAGGGGGACTATAGTAAGATGATCTTCAAAAAAGGAGTATAAAGATTTTAGTAGGGTCATCAACGCGTGAATGATGCCTGGGTGTTGGAAAGTCTGTTATAACCGACCCACCTAGAAAGCGGGATGCTTGTTTGTCACCTTTCTGGCACAAATAAAAAATAAAATATATAAAAGGAAGAGAACAAATGATAGGGCCGTAAGGCTCTGGAATGGAGACCGCATACTGGCAGCGTAAAACGGTCTGACAACTTGACTAAAACCGCAGGATCGCGCTAGACACCTGCCGCATACAACTGGTCCTACAGAAAATTTCTTAGGAGCCTATGTCAAACAGTGGACTGATATAATGAAAAATAAAAAGCGCAATTTGCTTACAAAAATAGTTAAATTTTGTTATAATAATTAACAAGAACAATCGAGGGTTAAATCTCTAATTTTTAAAGTGAGTCCTTTCTTTCAACAAATCCTCGGATCAACTTTCAAAATGGCCGGGGGCGTGTTCGTTACCGAATCGCTTAATTGGTAATTCGATTTCCAATTTTAATGCACCTGTAGCCTTGTATATTGAATTAGTAGTTTCATATAGTTATAGACGAAGAACTTTTAGGCAGCGTGATCAAATTGTTTATCGTAAATAAAAATATTTATGAAATCGTAAAAAGAGATAAATTTTATTTTATTATTTATTATTAAGAAAAAGAAAATGTCGCATTATAGTGTCCGATAATCGCTCATATCCACTGATTGGTACATTCACCAACACCTTAATTTTATTACAAACGTGAAATTGAGTGGAAATGAATATATTAGCCGTGATGTACCGGCAAAGTAGAATAGTACATCCCTCTGTTACAGATATTGAAAGAAGCGACTAAGGTACCAGAACCGACAGATGGCGGTACATCCATCCGACACAGTGACACAAAACAGTTAGCTCAAATGCACAGGTTGGAGATGGGCAACAGTATCCCTATCGCAAAAGCTGCAACACGCTTACCTTCATGGTCTTCTTGTAACCCAATTAACGGCATTTTCAATAAAATAAACTTAACACTAATTACTTGCTTATAAATTTACAATAAATATTTCGATAAAAGAACTACGACCTTTTTACAATATATTTATTCATATACTGTTTTTGACAGCCCACAAAATCATAAAGATACGTTCAAAAAAGGAACATTCCTCAACAAAAAAGGAAAACAAGCAAACATGTCCACAGTGTTGCCCCTTTACGCTAAAACTACCAAACAGTTTTTAATAAAACTTCATGATAATATTGCCAATAGAGCTGTAACCGCAAACATTTTGTATTTTATGCATATACTCATAATCATTTAATAAATGATAACTTATTAAATGAATACGAATGAATATTTTTCCCGTATTATTTATTCCATTTGTAAGCACTGTTTCTATAGCTTTCGTGGTTTGCGGTTGTCATGTGGTTTAAAGCTTGAAACTATAAATAATCTTTAGGTAATATTAACGCTTTCATGTTTAAAATTATGGTTATTTAGTTTAACCAAATAAAACCTCCAACTGTGTGCTTAGTGGATACATCCACTAAGCTTACTAATTAGAAAAAGACTTTACCTGAGGTAGGGCTTGATCTATTGTAGTTCATTGTGGGTAGTGCTATCTCTTTTCTTCAAATTTATCCACTACAGATAGACCTCTTACCTATTTCTTCTGTATAGTAAGCTGTATTCCGGTTTGAAGGGTGAGAGAGTTACTGGGTAAATGTGACGATATCTTCAGTTCACATGGTTAGCTACCCGCTAGTGATATCTGTGCGTCTATAGGCTGCGGTCACGTTTATCACCAAGTTGATACTATGTTTTAGCTAATTCCGTAATATAAAAAGAGTCTTTCTGACTATTCAGCTATTAGATACTTGAGAAGGATAAACATATGTATTCTCTTTCAAAATAAATGTTTATTTGCCTACGAATTGTTTACATATATGTGCAATGTTAAAGATTGTATATAACCTTTGATAGAAAGTTTCGGATGGATATACTGCCATTTACCAGTTCTGGTACCTTAGTCGCTTCTTAGGAAACCTTGTACAGAGGGAGGTACTTCACGGCAAAGAAATAGTTAGACTTTAAATAATTACTTTACACGCAACCTTTGCTTACATAGTAATTAATGCCTTGACATAGATTTGTTTGACAATTTTGTTAATACCTTTTAAAACAGCTCAAAAGTGCCAGGACGGGAAATGGTTATACGCAAAAAACCTCCTTTCTTGAAGAGGCTTATGTCCAGCAGTAAACTTTATTTATTTTGTATATATATTGCCTGCACCACTATATATATATATTTTTTTCAGTTTTGTGTAATGGTTGACTGGGAGATAATGCCATCTGGCATTAAGTCCGTCATTTGTACATATTGTATGATTTTGTGCAATAAAGTTAAATAAATAAAAAAAAATTAAAATAAACATTCAGTAGCTATGATGATGATAAAAAAGGTGGTACAAATACTTTAATGGGACGTAAGAGATATTGCATTAACTTAATTTTATTGTATTGTATTGGCTTGGAAATAAACATGAGTATATTGTTGCAGCGGTCTCACGTTCCCTGGTGGAGAGTCCGGGATATCAGTTCCTGATACGCTGTGCACACCGAAGTCCGTGGGGATATCCGTCGACACCAACACCTACGAACCTCATCTCCTGGCTGGAACCATGGCTCACATGATTGGACACAACATCGGTATGTCAACATAATCAAAATCAAGTTAACTTTAAAAATAACCCTTGTGTAGAAACAAGTATTTTTATATAATACTTTCTGTGCCCGCGACTTCGTCCGCATGGAATAGTATTTTTGGGTATCATACCTCTTTATCTTAACTTATATAAACTTTGAATATCATGTTTATTTATATCGAATAAATAGCCTGAAAAATAAGTTTCAAGTTTCTAGCTCTAAAAATAGCGATACTTCCATACAACTTTTCATCCCCCCTTTCGATTCCTTACAACCCTTATTTCGAATTAAAAAATAGCCTATGTCCTTTCTCACGGTCTTAAGATTGTCTGTGCCAAATTTCATCAAAATCGGCTGAGAGGTTTGAGCGGGAAAGCGTAAAAGACAGACAGACAGACAGAGTTACTTTCGCATTTATAATATTTGTAGGCATTTGCTAACATTTATACGTTCGCTATTCATAATAAAACTACTTTTATTAACGGCTTCAAAACGCGATCTGTGACATAACACACAACACCTATTGTCAATCTTGAGGACTGTTGCCGAAAGGTAACCGAAACATCGTTATCAAAATTGTAAAAAGGTGAATAAACTGCGTTTTAAAGTCGTTAAAAAGTATTTTTATTATTCAGTATTTTTACATTCATTTTTTTTAATATGTATGTATTACAAGGGTGTCAATATCTCAGCTTCTTGTTTTATAATTACTGGGTAATGTGACGTGATCCTTGAGACAACATGTATACAATATTGTCTAGGGTGATGCTTTTCATTACATAGACTATGAGCGTCTCTATCATAGCTATCAGGTGAGGAAAATCTGATACAAAAGGTCGTCATCATTAGTACCTCAGTCTTACCTATTTCTAAATCCAAGTAGCAATGTTTGTTGTGTTCTGGTTTGGAGGGTGAGAGAGGCAGTGAAATTATTTGGTATTTTGACATAATATCTTAAAGTCAAAAGGTTGGCAACGCGCTAGTGTTATCCTTTTGATATTAGGTGCGTTATGTCCTCTGAAGCTTACGAACCCGCGGGGTGTATCTACGCCTGTTCGTCGATCGTCGAATGCTATTGCCCATCCCCGCCCTTCAGGAAGTTATACCGCTAAGTGTCAGTTTTGGTACTTTAGACGCCTCTTAAAACACCTTATATAGGAGTACTATTCTACTCTGTCGGTATCCTACAGCTTTATAGAGTACAAATAAGGAGAAATAAATAATTTAGCATAATCTCAGCTTCGGGACTCATCCTCATCATATTCGTGAATATATCCCAGAAAAAAATCATAACTTTTTGTTGGAATGCAATATATCGTATGTAGTTGTATTAGAAGTCAAATTAGAATGATACATCACCAGGTATGGGACACGACGACGGGCGCGAACAATGCTTCTGCCGGGACTGGCATGGATGCATCATGGCGCAGTCAATCGTGGGCTCCGACAACGTCCAGCCGTACAAGTTCTCCGAGTGCTCCAAGTCCGATTACATCAACGAGCTCAAGATCGGATCAGGACTGTGTCTACTCAACAAGCCGAATGAGGTATGATTCTTATAATACTCCGTAAACAGCACTCCGTTTCACTCATTCCTTCCCTTCGTATTTCTCCTTCCCACTACAATATGGGGATACAATATGTTGATATATATATTTTTTATTTATGAAAGAGTTTACGAAATAGTTCAGTAATTTGTTAGAACACGTCCTGTTTGCATAGTTCTATTTCAGGTAGTGGTCTCTTATTATTAGGGAAAATAAATCATAGGTTATGTTGATCGGTAAAAAATTAACTCTCTAATGGTAAAATAATTTTAAAATCGATCTAGTTGTTAAGTTGAACCGTTACAAACAAACAATTAAATCATTCCTGTACAATACCTGAATAGACTAGTAAAACAGAGAGACGGTAAATTAAACTATACATGTTCATCATAAAATAGGACGTAAAATAAGATATAAACTATCCAAAACAACACAGCAAGGAGAAATCTATTAAAATCGGTTCAGTAGTTTAGAAGTGGATTTCAGACAAACAATGTGACGCGATTTTTTTTATACAGTGCCGGATATCTGTGACATAGTATCTTCAGTTCACAAGGTTTGCGACATGCTAGTGATATCCTTGTGTCAACACAAGCATCTATAGGCTGCGGTCACGTTTACGATGTCTTCATAATATAAAAAAAAATTGCTCCACCATCCAGACGTCAATACCACTGCTAAAGAAGAAATGGGCGACGCCGCTCATTGTCGAGCTTTCATATCCTTGTTTTTATTAAGCAAATAAACATGTCATAATTTCACAAAAGAACAACAAACAGGAAAACTGTAGAATCATATTTTTTATATATAATCTAAATTAATATTATAAAAAGGAAACATTAGATTTTTTAATCCCTATCTAAAATCAATTAAGGAGCGAAATTTTTATTTTGGTACAAATAAAAATACCGATTCCAACAATTACTTTATAACTGAAAAGCTAAATAATTATCAAGTTACAATTGGACCCAACTGCGGTAGAAATCGCTGGGTGCTTCTAGAAAAAAGGTCCGTCGAATTGAGAGCCTCCTTTTTTGAAGTCGGTTAAGAAATATAATAAAGAAGTCTTAGATTTAACGTAATCACAATTACATTATTTTAATAGTAATTTCCAAATTGAAAAATTATACCAAAACATTGACCTAATGTTATGAGTTTCCGATTACAGAACCGTAAAATGTAATTTACTTTTTAAATCATAAAACATTTAACTTATGCCCAGGGAATTTGTTTATAACTCGAATTTGGAATTAATTCAAAATTCGAAGCATTTTGGTAGCAAATAGAGTGAGTGTAGCAGCCACGGAATCGTTTAACTTAAATTAGTGTTCAGAGAAGTGACAAGCCGACTTCGATTTGTTGGGTCCAATTTAAAATTCAACTTAAATTACTTTTGAATCGTCAAGCCCCATCATATTTGTGCATCAGATTAACTTCCCACCTCGAAACTTCCACCACTTAGGAGGCGGGCCGGAAAGTTTCCGATGGTGCCGACTTTCGGTGGCGCGTCATTGCCACTCGACTCCCGATTAGCACGCCACACTTAATTCCAATGCAAAACAGATTTTCACGTTGAAAATTAATCAGAAGCATTGTTTGTTAGCGGGCCTTCCTTGCCGGGGCCCAGTCCTTTAATAAAAGTTATGTTAATAGGTCCTACCCGCGCTCCGCATTATCTCTTCGTCTGCGAATATATAATAACAAGAGCGCACCGGCTTTATTGGAATAAATTTACATAGCACCGAATGATAATGCACCACCGTGCTTCGATTGGCCACGTTTTCATATTTATCGGGCTATGATTGTGGGGCGAGTGCTTTATTTTCGCGATTGCGAAAGGTGTGTTCCCGCACGGCTCAAGGCCGCGTTCCTCGCCCGAATTGCGAATGTAAATTCGATGGGAGAACGTGTAAAGTATTCGATGTTGCGAATTTGTTCCGTTGCAGAGTGGCGCCGACGCTTTCTGAGATCACATTTAGTGTATCATTCTTGTTTGTCGGAATAGGGAATGAGGTCTGTTTGGAAGATTCCTGTTATGTTTAATTCAATACAAGGCACGAATACTTGATTTTTGCTTTCGGAAAAATATGGTTTCTTTTTGTGAATCGCTTACTTACGTTCGGGTGTTTTGTGTCGATATTATTCTGTATATAACATTTCACTTTCCCTCTTTGTGGTTCCAAGATATTATATAAGTTCATCGCCCCGATTCGATTACAAAGACGCATTGCTCTTTTACTCACAAAAAATATACAACGATATATAATTATTCTGATACAGGACTAGGCTTTCAGTAACAAATAATCATGCTATTTACTGCATTTTAACAAAAGGGTCCAATGCAGATGGTAGCGATCCTATTTCATACGCCAAAGGTTCAATGGTAACCAGTATATTTGCTTGTTCTGTGTATGGGTGTTCAAAAACATTTGCAATTCTTCTGCTGTCTGATATCCGTGAGCGCTTCAAGTATTACGGAATCAGGTCAATGTATGTTTGATTGAAATTATTTATTTATTATTTAGCTATTTATAATTCCTACAACTCAATATACAATGATCCTCTTAATAATTTGCTTTATCTCCTACCCCAGATGATTATCCACCACCAGTGCGGCAACGGTCGACTTGACGAAGGCGAGGAGTGCGACTGCGGCACCATCGACGACTGCCAACAAAACAACCCTTGCTGCGATCCCTTCACCTGCCGTCTCACTAAAGAAGCGCAGTGCGCGTCAGGCGAATGCTGCGAGCGGTGTCAGGTATACATATTTTTTTTTTAAATCGGTAAACACAAAATGTCCGGTGTGCTAAGAAGTTTCGAGATTAATCATAGACAGTTAGGAATGTTCTTTTTCCACTTGTTTGAAATTTTTGATTTGGACCCTATACATGGAGTCCTATGCCACACGAAGGGAAAGTATATTTATTTTGAAGATAGAATATGTCCCGTAAAGAGGACATTGTTCTATTTTTTTTAATAACAATAGTGATGCAGTTAGCATTCAGATTTTTTTCAGAATTGCGTTCTTTGACCGGTTATCGATTTTTTGCCATTTGTGTGTTTAATTATCATGGCGTATCATTAGAATTCGATTCAAATGAAAGCATACTTTTGGAACCACACTGACGTATCATTGAATTTGAGGTGTCACAGCGAATGATATCTCGGTAAACGCACACCCATCTCTAAAATACAATTGATTGAAAATTGCGAGCTCGCAATTACATTGCGACTGGCTGATGTTGGTACAATAATAATTTGAAAATGGAACACGTGAAATTTTAGGTGACTTTTCTTTTGTTATTGTTGTGAGTTTTATTTTCGGTTATTTGTAATTTCTATGTTAAATGACTTGCCATGGCGTATCAATGTAATTTGGATTAAATTGCCACTGCTTGGCACGGCTAAAGATATACCATTAAGCGCACAACAGATTTTTTGAACTATAACTGATTTTTTGTGAAAACTTTGTAGTGTAAACAATTCTAGTAACAAAATATGTTTAATGCCAAATATCATCACGGCAACATAAATAACTCATGCGACGTCACTACATTGAAATCTGTCATCCTAATCCAGCTATATTTTAAAGAATATAGAATAATTTTAAACCAATCTTATATATACTAAAAAGCCATTACTAATTTCAAATACAGATCAAGCCCCGCGGTGTTGTCTGCCGGTACGCAACCAGCGAATGCGATCTCGATGAGACGTGCACCGGCATCTCAGGCCTCTGCCCTCCGGACTCACACCGCAAGAACGGGGTGCCCTGTGAAGAAGGTCATGGTTACTGCTTCGGAGGACGCTGCCCCACGGTCGATTCGCAGTGCGAGAGCATCTGGGGAACGGGTTCGACTGGCGCGGACAAGGAGTGCTTCGAGCAGTTCAACTCCAAGGGCGCTGTGACTGGGCATTGTGGGAAGGACAGCAGTGGTCACTTTATGAAGTGCGAAATTGAGTAAGTTTCTATCAACTATCTGTCTCTGCAGACGTTGTCCTATCTTAACCTAACTTAACTATAAACCTAGGTTTATAATGAAAAAACATTGCAACTACAAAATTGATTGCAAACTATCGTATCGCAATAATAGTAAATAACACATCTCGAACTTGAATCCGAGATAAATCGCTTAAAGCACTTGTGTTACGGACAACAGATAGCATAAGAATGAAAAATATTATACTTAACACGATGAATCGAACCACCGACCTTTGGCATACAAGATAGGATGACTACCACCGTCAAAAAGGCTTCACATTATTAAGGCTTGACGTTTTTTTCCATAGGAACGTAAAATGCGGCTCGTTGCAATGTCAGCAAGGCAATAGGTATCCAGCTCTCGAAGGCATCGACGAATACTACACCAGGACCGTCATTACAATCAAAGGAACCGAATACGAGTGCAAGTGAGTGACAACGATAGCAGTAATTCAAGACTAAATTAATAATAATAATAATAATAACTTTATTCAACAACAAAAGGTAACTTAAACTAAAATACATTTTGATACTTAGGTACCTAAACTAGGTCTAGCCTGTTCTTATAGGCACCAAATTATCTGTGTTCCATACATTGGAATTATTTTTCTCATCTCTTTCAATGCTTTAACTTTCAATCTTCGATACTAACAGACAGTGAAGTAAAATGGAACACGTCAATTTTTGATCGTCATTTGTTGTTTTTGCCTCATTTACGCTTATTTGCCATTTCTGTATCAAATTACCATGCCGTATCAATATAATTAGGATTTATTTACTTCATACATTGGAATTCTTTTCTTATCTCTTTCAATGCTTTTACTTTCAATCTTTAATACTAAGAGTGTAATAATGCTGGCTTCATTTAACTATGCCTAACTCATTACTCAACAACAAAATTTAAATAAAGTTAAACACATCTATTCAAATATGCTGGAATATGTATGTAACCTGTGTGTAAATGTAACATGTGTGATTTTGTTATTCTGAATGTCGACCTAAAAATATTCTACATTTCGTACCTCAAGCACTTTCAAATCCTTAAAAAAAATAAAACAATATTATTTAAAAAAAATAAGTTGTAAATTCTATTATATTCATTGTATGACTCTGATGACCCCACATGATCATACGTGACATCTAACATATATATTAGGCCTACCTTAAACTAGTCTGCACCAGATGGGTCTTAAAACTAAGTAAAATTTGTATTGATGTATGTGTACATACACACATGTAGGTATGTATGATTTGTAAAGATGATATACCCATCTTTCTCTCGAATCACTGTCCATTAAGAATACCACATCAAAATCCGATGCCGAGTTTTAAAGATATAATCATACATAGGGACAGACAGATATATATCAATATATATATCCGTGGTATATATATTTTGATATATTGTCATATACAATAATTGAGGCAATAAATGCAAGCAATTACCATAACATCAGTATTTATTATTTACCATATATATAATGTTTAGATATAACAAATTACTTATTAACGACTTGTCCTACAGAGCGACCACAGCAACACCGAAGAAAGAGGAGATAGGCCCGGTGGGCTTGGTCCGCGATGGCACGCCCTGCGGTGACAACCTGGTGTGCGTCAACCAGACATGCACGTCCATCTTCCCCTTCATCGACCACACCAAGTGTCCCACCGACCACAACAACGTGGAATGCTCCGGGAAAGGGGTCAGTACCTGTTTTTGTTAATCTATTCAATTTTTAAATAATTAAACACTCCGAGTAATCGAAACATATTCATCTACGATGTAAGCCGATGTCAGCTTCAATCCGACGACATAACGTATACCAAATACAAATAAATATATCTTCCTTTCAATAGGCCTATCATACGCACTTTTAAATCTTAAAAAACAAAGATATTTTTTATGAGTATAGATTTGCTGATTACAATTTTACAGAAATGACTGATGACCCTAAAACCAGTGTTTAAGAGCCATTAAAACAAATAGGTCATTGAGTGTCCTACTTTAATACTAGTCTGTCAACACTAGACGGGTCTTATAACTAAGTTTATAGCATGTTCATAACGCGAGCCACCAGAAAAGAAACTGTAAGAAAAACTGATGGTGATATACGAGTAGGTTCCAATACCATACCTGCGTCTGCGCTAACAAACCATTGTCTTATTTACGTTAGATCAATTCAATTTAATCCCAAGTAGATTTATCATTAATATAATCTTTTAAGCAGTAATAAGCAATGAATTTATTTTACGTAATCCAAATCTTGAATTTATTTTTTAGACCCTACCATTAGGCATTACAAACTTATACTTATTTCTAGAATATATTCCTTAATCGTTTCTCCTAATATAGTATAAACTGCAGCAACCTTGAGAGCACTCGGAAAGTAGGTTTTTTTTGACATAGTAAACGTCCCTGCATTTTAATTGCAATTTTACTTTTACTTTACTTTTACCTATCCTTTCTATATGTGCAAACCATATTGATTGTTTCTACTTCCATTGACGCACGCAGTCATAAATGTATTTCGTTTTCATTTACGCATTTTAAAATTAAGAATTATATGTCATGCGTATCCGTAAAACAGTTGATAAAATTTGACGGGCCCGATGACGCAAATGGTTGTGGGTTCGATTCTTACCCAGGAAAACATTTATATGATGATATTTGTGTTTGTTCTATGTCTGTGCGTAAATATATGTGTTTAAGTATTATATTTGTTTTTCTTGTTTTTCCCGTAACACAAGTGCCTAAAACCCGGGAGAGGGCATCAGCATTCCTGACGGGAAAGACACTACGGTTGCTAGCACGCCTGCCCAGCGCGGCAATATAGGGCAAAATTCTCCCTTCATGGGAAGGCCTATGATAAATAATATTTATATTCACATGGAATACATAAAAATAAATTACCGTAAAATTTCGCACGACGCGCGTTTTCTGCAAACTGAAAATTCATAACAGTCCAAAATGCTCAGCATCAGGGGAGCGAACTAAAATTACGCAAATTGCAATTATCTTATTTGCATTCGCTGTTACTTTACTACACTATCCAACAAAAAACAACGAGCACAATTTCCATACAATACAAGTAAGCAATAGTGTTTGTACATAACTAATATGGAACCTAACTCGGCAAAATAACGTTGCACGGTTGACTTTTTAATAGTTTGAGTGCCGAAGCACGGCCCGTGTTATTCAATTTTTGCTTCATAACTTACCCGCGGCCGGGTCTCCGCTTTGTGCGCCATCGAGGAGGATATATCTTATTACGTCGCTTCTTTATTATTCTCTGCTCATATTACAGCCATTTTAAATAGATATGCTCTAAAAATAATCTGTGATAAAACATTCATAGACGTATTTCGTACCTCACTCTCACGTGGTTCTTTAGCCAAACAGCAGTGTCCGCATTGATTTGTCCTGTTTGACGTGAGAGAGACAGTGAAATTACTGGGTAATGTGCCACAGTGTGCCGTGGAGTACCGGATGAGTAAATAGTACTGCTCACAGTACCAGGTGTTGTAAGAGGCAACCGGTACCGCTACCGTCCGAAACAACGCAGCTTAAATACTACAGGGCGGGGATGGGCAGCAGCATCAACCGCGACAAAAGGGCTAAATACCACCTATCTTGGATAGGCCTATGTCCAACAGTAGACTTTAGTTGCTGATATGATGATGACATCATATATTTAAGACACGAAGTTGGCAACGCGCTAGTGACATCCTTATGATAATACGAGCTTGTTAATAATGTTGCCATGACAATAAATATCACGTGGACCGCGTGCTTGTTTATCGAAATCATCATCATTCACCAATCTCTTCCCAAACTTGGTGGCAAGCTTGTGCTACGCTGTTTCTAGTAGATACACTGCCATCTGTCGGTCCAGTACCTTTCTCCCTGTCGGAGGAATCACAAATATACTACTTAAATACATATATGATGGGAATTCAACCCACGACCCTTAGCACACAAGATAGGATCACAAACTGTGCACCATCGGGCCTGCCAAATTAAAAAAAAATATTTTGTTAGTAACAGATTTCTACCAGTCATATTTTCGTAACACTGCGAGATAAATGAATAATGACGCTCCTATATTTTATCCAACGAATTTCTCGATTCTCCTCGAATAAAAAATTTTAATTCGCACCAATAACAAGGAAAAGATCTACTCATTATCGACACGGAGCGTTAAAGGAGCGAGGAAAAAAGGAATTTATTTTCAAAATCAACACCCTCGGAATTACCGTGAGGGCCCAATAAGTGGTCCATCCCCTGTTTATTTTTTCAACTGCGTGTTATCGTATCGTTTTACACTGCTCATTATTTATTCGGGCTGAGTCTTATTTAACGTTCGCAGCCACACATAATGTGTATTGTGCCCGGGCTCAGGTGCGGTGGTCTTTGTAAATCAGATAATGTGTTGGATCCCATTTAATTCCCCCCAATGTTTGCTCCTAGGTAATTTTATTCGTTCAACATCATAAATGAGGTGCCCTTGTTAAATTTATTTATTTGTTAAACGCGCAATATGTAATTGTATTGTGATAATGAATTTCGCGACCGGTGATTATGATTTGGTGTTCTTTGTGGAGGGCGGCTTTTACGGTACTGTACCGGTTTCTTGTGCTGACTTTCAATAATTGGGTAATGTTGATTCAAAACTTTATACTTTGTCTTGTGCGCTAAAGGTCGTGGGTTCGAGCCCCACCCAGAGGAAATATTTATATAATGACTATATGAATATTCTCTCGGTGTGAAGTACCAGCAGAGTAGAATTTTACGTCCCACTGCCCCAGGAATTGTAAGAGTCGACTAAGATACCAGAACTAAGAGATGGCGTTATATCCATCCAAAATAGTGCAGCTCAAACGCACAGGGCGGGAATGTGCAGCAGCATTCTCGTCGCGAAAGCTGCGCTGTAAATGTAAATCGGTACATAATTTTTTTACAAAGGTTTCTTAATTCAAACAATATATACTTAACTTAAGTATTTAGGCCCATTACAAGAACATTCAAATCCATACTAATATTATAAATAGTAAATTTAATTAAAATGAAATTTAATAGCTGAAAATAAATTCTAATAATCATTCAACTCTAAATACATGTTATGTAATGTTGGCCACCGGCACGCAATTTAATTAATTAATTTGTATTTGCATGTCATTTCATTTGACAAAACACGTGCAGAATACTTACAAATATACACGGAAATACAGAACATGCGGAATACTTAAATACTTACTTGTATCAATTAAGCATAAAAAAAAACATTTCTAAAATAGAATCTCCCTTTTCAGGTGTCGTATAAGAATATGTTCAATAATAATACCCCTTACTCAAAGTCTATAAATCACTGTAAAACTGAAAATTTACATCAAAACTCTCTCACAATTAATATATCTATATCTACGTAAATGAGATATATATATCTTCACCTCTCTTTATTTACCTAACTATATCTCGTTCTCTGTCTCTCTCTCTCCTCATCTCTATCTGTCTCTAACTATCTCTTTCTTTCTCTACCTATTTTGCATCTCTCTCAATCTCTTACTTTTTCCATCTCGTTATATTTATTGATTTCTCCCCTTATCTCCAGCTCCCTGTTCCTCTTTATATCTCTACATATCCTCAGTCTAACTCCCTCGCGTCGTAGTAAAAAAGGAAATTAATAAACAATTAAGAGCCCGTCCGCTTAATTTAAATTATACGTTTACAACCAATCCAATCGTTTCCGACTGCGAAAACCGCGCAATAGAAATAAGCGAGAGCAATGACTGCAAATAGTAATTAGAGTACGGCTAAATAACGCGGCGCGGCTCACGGACGAGCAATTGAATTTAATCGATTTACAGTCACATATCGGCAACAAATTGGATTCTCCAATTAATGCCTAGCTGCAAATATTGTCGATAAGCATATGCGGTACAGTTATTTTTCATCAAACCCTATTTATTATTGTGAAAACAGGTGCGTGTGTTAATCAGGAGTTTCTTCATCATTCATCTGTTGCCTCTTACGACACCTGGTACAGAGGGAGGTATTATTCTACTCTGACGATACCACACGGCTCTGCCGGTACCTCACGGCTTTTACACCGCAATTACTTACATGAGGTTTAATGGATTAACTAAGATTACATATTTTGTTCATGAGAGAAGTAGAGTAGTACCTGCCTCTGTACCAGGTACCGTAAAAAGCGACAGTTATTATATTATGTATAATACAAGTCTAAACGTTAGAAAATATTAACTTGGTATTGAGTGACATATGCGAGCTATTTGAAGAAACTTTTATAACACATAAAATGTAATTTTTTTTACTAGACCTGGTCGTCAAATAAACATACAGTCCACGTGACAGTATATATAAGCACACCGCAGCTAATTGCTTGTTTAAGTACAAGGATATCAATGTTGCATTTCTAACCTTGTGACTTGAAGATATTATTACCCAGTAATTTCACGTCTCTCACCTTTCACGGCAATGCGAACACTGTTTGACTGTGGAAATATGATGAGGTCGACCTCATTTAAGTAAACAACTATAATTACAAACGTTATATTATTTGGCAGACAAATAATGCCGCCATACCAGACGGAGGCTGTTTGTGTTCAATTGATTTAGTAAATAGTTTAATTACCTGATTGATTTCGCTACTGCAAAATCAAATTTCAGCGAAAGATATATAGTGATTATACCAAAATCTAAATATAATATAAGTATATTTTAGTTTTGGTTTTATTTTAGGCACCTTACAAGCACTTTCAAATCGTAGAACATTAATAAATAAAATCAATAATAAATATTTCCATAATAAGAAGTACTAGATTCAAATATATTTATAATACTGATGACTCTAATGACCCTGCGAGACTATGAGAGTCATCTAACATATGTAAATTAGGCCTTTCTTAAACCCAGTCTGCTTGCATCAGACGTGGGTTAAAACTTAGTTCACTGCATATTTATTACGCAACCCACCAGAAAGAAACCTGCAAAATAACTGGTGGTGATAAAGGTTCCATTACCACCAAGTGCTTAGAGTTAATTAAACCCACACCGGCATTGGCGCTAACAAACCCTTGTCTTAAAGTTAGCGGTTAAAACAATTCAATTCCATCCCAGTTTTATCATTAATGTAATCTTTAACACTATAATATGCTTTTAGAAATTATTACGTAAGCCTTAAACCCAACATCTTAAACATTAACCTGACTATGAACAATCATTTCAAGCACTTATGTTACTTATATAAGACGACATAATATGTATACTTCAATACATATTATAACACGCAAACATAAATGCAAACCTCTATCATATAAATATTTGTCCTGAATGGGAATCAAACCCACGGCCCATGGCGTACAGAATAGGAACTCTACCGAATGCGCCATCGGGTCCATCAATATGACTTAATACTTAATGCTTTTCTGTGTCAAAATTTAAAGAACATCCTTCTTTAATGTCTGGATTTTAAAAATATTAAAAAGTTCCGAACTGTTGTTTTTATCAAAATAGTTTTATCTTCATTTTGGTTTATTTGCCTTATCTTAATTGCCTTTTCAAGACTACGTTTCCCGCTAAATTCTATAACTGAAGCCAAAGTTTCACTAACTTCGCACGGTACTCGTAATTACTATCGCGTCCCGAATACTGAATTGGTGACGCGGACTGCAAGTTTCTATCTATGCAGCCCGATTTTGATAGTTGTTATCAACGTTCTTGTTCCACAAGCTAATAGGATATCTAGTAAAATCTAATCCCAACGTAATAATAGCATTTCAGGTTAAAAATCTGATCTTAGACAGTATTAAAGAAGGGCCAGGTCAGAAGTACCAATATCAAATAAGCTTGTATGAAGGGACTAATGCGAGTAAGTGAAGCGAGAGAGGTATGCCAAGATGTAACAAATGGAGATCCACAGTCTCTGCCTGGACAGAGGTGTGATGTATATATGTTAATACATAAAGCGAAAAATGTTTACCCCTTTTGAGGAAATTGATGATCGTTAAAATAAGTTTGTTTAAAAATTTAATTAGCGAAATAATACTCAAAGATCTTTTTGGAGATTTGAAAGTACCTATGTTATTTAAATAATTTTGAACATTTTACTATTCGAATGACATGCTATTTGACGTATATATTTGCCTGGCGCCTGGCTTGTGTGCCAAAGGTCGTGGGTTCGATCCCCACCTTTGACAAACATTTATATGATGATATTAATGTTTCTTCTATATAAATTTATTTAAGTAGTATATTTGTGATTTCTCTGTTGTCTGACGGTCGTAACACAAGTACATTGAAGCGACTTGTCACGGAATCAGGTCCATGTATGAGATTTTGTAGAAATTTATTGTAATTCATCAGAAAAAAATATTCATGTATGTACAGAGTAAACATTATTTGTCTATTAATTTTAAAGGAAATTATGAACGAGTTAACAACTTTTTTATGGTCAAATATCGACAACCTGGTGAGCACTGTGAAATGTTTAAACTGTATTATTAATAGATGCCATTAAACGCAATATTAAAACTTCCGTCAAATATTTTCGTCGAAAAGACTGCGAGTATATCTGGTAGTGAAACAGTAACAAAGACACTATCTTGAGTTTTAGATTACACAGGTGCCCGAAAACGGTTTTTATTTCACCGAATCCCGTAATTGAGTTTTCGACAAAGCACGTTCCGAGAGCCAGGAATTGCCAACTCGGTACAAATCACATTCGGGCACCGCGACCTGTCTAGTTGCACACTCTTGACTGTTAGAGTAGTTTCCACAGGAAGTGCGAGTAATAGATGCGGTATCAACTTAGTTTTCGAGTGCTTCGATGTGTCTATTATGTTCAGATGCTTTATTAATTCGGAATGGGAACATTGTTTCTCACCTGCCTGTGTGGCGATTGTATAGTACAGCTTTTATTTTTCGACGAGATCGATGACACAGATAGTTGTGGTCTTATGCGCCAAGATCGTGAGTTTGATCCCTTCCTAGAACAAATATTTATATGAGAAATATTAATGTTTTTTTCTGTGTATGTGTTTTTTAGTATTAAATTTGTGATTAATTACTGTTTAAGGTAACATAATATCTTCAAGTCTTAGGCTACTTGATTTTAAATAAAAAAAATGATATCTACCTTTAATAAAAAGAAATAGTAACGTCTTTTTAATAATAAATTAAAAAGTATTAGTCTTAGTGATGTACATTCAATGAAATAGCGCAGATTTATCACAAGTTGTCTCCGCAAACCGAGCTGTAGGCACGTTTCGCTGGCAATAACTCGCACACGTTCAGAATAATTACTCCGAAGTTGACGAGCGTTCCGTATTCAACCGTTGATATTTTAAACCCAACGCGCGAAGTTTCCACACGTAAGTTACATCTTGAAGTTTCTAAACGCTAAGACACATAAATCCGGTTTTATCCGGTACGATCTCGAATCTACATCTGTTCTGCACGCCGCGTGCATTCGCTCGCCGCATCCCTCAAACTTTGGACAAATGTGATACTTGCTCGGTCTGTTCAATGTTGACTGGATGCGTTCTCGTGTCTTACACAATCTAGCTTGCTATGTGTCTTTTAGGGTAATTCAGCTTTGAAGTTTATGTTGCTGGATGCCAATTCTCTACTTCATTCTGTGTAATGTATTTCACAATCAAAAATAAATATAAATAGTTATTTATTCCAGAATTCTGTACCTTTAACCAGGGTAATTTTATTCTAATCCATCTAATGCTAATGTACTTAGTTCTCTCTAACAAACATCCGACTCTATTCGGCTCATAAATGCCATGCTGAGCAGGCGTGGTGGCGATGAGAGCATTTCTTCCGTACAGGGATCTTTCTCCCCACCCTCGCCCTGTTGCATTTAAGCTTTGTTAGACCATACTTTGTTAGAGGCAGATCTCGCACATACGTCGTATGCACTGGTACCTTCCTTTCAGCTATTTTAAACGCAGCAAACAGCAGCCTTCGCATTGCTGTGTACCGGGTTGAAGGGTGATAGAGGTAGTTATATTACTGGGTAATGTGACATTATATCTTCAAGTCAAAATTTTGCCAACGCTCTCGTGATATAGTTGTGATAATACGAGCGTGTATAGGCTACGGTTAGAGTTATTATCGTCTGAGAGTGCGAAAATATTCTGACAGATGGCAAGTCAAACAAATTTACTATGTACCCGGACGAAATTAAGGCGTGTTTGATTATTTTCATAATAGATATCAAAGTATTTTGTCTCGATTCCTATATGAGGCGAAGCACCTAGATACATTATATACATACATCACGCCTGTTTACCATCTGGATAGGCAGAGACTATGAATCTCCATTTGCTACGATCTTCGCATACCTCTCTCGCTTCCTTCACTCGCATTAATCTTTTCATATATGTCCTTTACTCGCATTAATCTTTTTATATATGTTCGGTTTTTTCTTAGTATTTATAACATGGCCCTTCTTTAATACATCTTCTACCTGGTTCAGGTATGTTCGTTTAAGTCGTCCTATACCATCTGTTCTATCCACTACCGCTCTATATATTTGTTCAGGCATTCTACTTTCATCATCCTTTTCTACACGTCCAAGCATCTTTACGATAATTTTAATGTTCTCAAACAAAACCAACCGAGTCTTACAACCAAATTTATGGGTGCACCGCTTCACCGCGGTAATGTGAATGGAGTCCATTCAATGCACGCTGAAACTACTATTCGAATTAATTGGATTAGTTTTAGTTAGAAAGCGTATCTAGGAAATGGGATAGGTCGATCCTATCTGGGGTACCCAACATCTAACATCGAATCAACAGATTAAACTTCCACGTTTAGTGATTCCACCTTTCAAATAATTACCCTTAATTACCATGTGTTACGAACATAAAACAAAAGAGAAATCACAAAATTACTACTTAAATACATATTTACCACACTCAGACACAGAATAAAGAGACATATCATCATGTATTTGTCCTGGTGGGGATCGAACCCACGAGACAGGATCACAACCATCTGCGCCTTCGGGCCCGTCAAATTCGAAGATATTATGTCACATTACTCAGTAATTTCAGTGCCTTGCACCCTTCAAACCGGAACACAGCAATGTAAACACTGCTTGGCGGTATAAATAGTTGAAAGTGAGGTAACGCAGAGCGAACGGACCCTTTGTACGAGGTCCACCTTTGTAAAGTTGACGTATAATTTTGGAAAATTCACCCCTTAAAGTGGTAAACCGAATGTGCAAAGTTAGTATGAAACTTAGCTGTTACTTAAGTTATTCGAATGAAATTCACTATAAAGGTTTTTATTTAAAGTTACAAAAAATATACACCATTATAAGTTCAAAAAATATTTTAAAGGTGTGTCGCCGCGTGTAAAATATTTAAAAGAAATCATCCTTTAACATCCCCGTAGGGTGAAAAGTTAATCTGAAAGTTCTACGATTAAACGCAAAACCTCAGCCTTCACTGCTAGTGATCATATAAATGTTTTTCCGATTGAGCATCGAACCAACGACCCTTGGTGCACGAGATCAGATCACTACCACCTGCGCCATTGGTTCAAATGCAAATCATTTCAGTGCTACCTTATATCACCGTTTAGATGTACTGCTATTGTTTCCAGGAGTGTTCGAATCTTAACAAATGCGTGTGCATACGCGGCTGGACTGGTCCGGACTGCTCGGCGCACGACGTCCTCCCGCCAACACCAACCACGGCCATCCCTGCGAACACCACCAAAGCGGCCTACAACATGACCAAGAAGGAAACACCGTATGGTGAGTCGATGCCAGTTAAGAAACGCGGCGGTATTCGAAAACAAATCTTCAGTTGTCTTCTATATTTGTCAGCTTTGGTGACGTGTAACCGGCTGGATTTCATGTAATTTGTCAGTTGTAGACCAGAGAAGCTAGTTGTCAGTGAAATTTTCATAAGTGCCGATTAGGGCTGCCAAAGCTGACCAAAGAATGTGTTTGTAACTCGGACATGTACAAAAACACTTCAAAAGGAATGCATTTAAGAATGCTAAATTTTGAAGGAGAGTTATGCCAAATCCGTCAATGGTAATTTGGTTTTGGACACTCATTTGTATATAATACCATTACCATAATTCCGTCTGTCGGATACAATAAGAATCATCATACCAGCCATTGAAAGTCCACTGCCGGAGAGAGGCCTCCCCAAGAGAGGGGGATTTCGCCCATATTGCCGCGCTAGGCGAGCGTGTTGGCGATCGCAGAACGCAGCTTTCGCAACAGGGATGCTGCTGCCCAAAGCCGCCCTGTGCATTTGAGCTGCATTGCCTAGGATAGATATACCGCCATCTGTCGGTTTTGGTACCTTAGTCGCTTTTTACGACACCTGGTACAGGGGGAGGTACTATTCTACTCTGCCAATACCTCACGGCTTACAATAAGAATGAATACGTCCGCGGGGTACCGGCAGAGTAGAATAGTACTTCCCCCTCTACCAGGTTTCGTAAAAAACGACCGACAGATGGCAATATATTCACCCTATACAGCGTAGCTCAAAGGCAACAGGGCGGGAAATGGCAGCAGCATTCGCGCTGTAAACTACGCTCCGCGATGGCCATCACGCTTGCCCAGCGCGGCAATTATGAACAAATTGGCCATTTTTACGGATTATATTGTGGTGATAACCGCGTAAGTCGGGCAAAAAATATCACTTACGATTTGCGTTTAAACCAGCCTTATATTTGTAAGTGCAACTTTGTTGTGTGCGTAAACACAACTTCATTACACATGCATAGAAACAAACTTAAACCCTTCACACGTTTATCACCTGCGAGTTGATATTCGTTGCCTGCGTTCGAGTTTTCAAACACAAGAAGAATTGTTTTTGTAATACGGAATAGGTTTAGGTTAGGGTAGAGTGAGGATAGAGTTTAGGATTGAGTGATGTGTTGACTTGAGATGTTTGCAGTTCACGCGAGGAGTTGTTCGGTTAAGTTTAAGAAGGAAATAAAGAACGTAGCATAGTTTTTCTGTATTAACCATTCATTAAAATTCAAATTCGGATTTGCGAATATATATCTTGATTTAGGTTTACAATTCGCGACTGTCAAATGGTCGTGATGTACTTTCATTATTGTCAATGCAAACCGTCTTAAAAATCATAGCGTTTAAATGAATCATTGCTCCCTCAAAAATTAACCATGTAAAAGAAGATTAATTATTGTTCTCAACATTCATATATAGTTTGGTAATTGTATGCTCTAATAATCTTTATATTCCAGGTCATATATAAATAACTATAAATATTCCCCCTACTGCCTAATATTTGTACTGTATGTATTTTAATTAATTAATTGGCCGAACGCATCCGAGCACTGCTTTTCGAAATTAAGAATCAAAATCGATAAGGTCAGGAAACCATTGTGGAACATGTTCAAAAGTAGAAGGTATTGCAAAGGGCAGTGTCCTGTGTTGTGATGAAGTGAGGCATTGCTCGGAGGGGCAAACAGGCGGCGTGGGCGGCGCCGGCGCACTAACGCGCGGGACCCCTCTCTTGCAGGTGAACACTCGGGAAATAAGATGAGCACCATGAACATGGTGATATTGTTGCTCGCGGTCGTACTCTCCGTGTTCGTGGGTTTCGCGTGGATGGCGTACTGCTTCAGGTAACGCCTGGTAACTCGGTGTTGTCGCACTTTTCTGTCGTGTCGTGTGTTGTCCCGTCCCCGCCGGCGCCGGCCGCGCCGCGCCCGTCACCGACGTCACCGCGAGTGTGACCTCTTCGACCGCTCGGCCGCCGACTCACCCCCTTCTCTTTGGGCGCAGAGAACTACCACGGCTCGAACACGGTGTTCCTCGTTGCGGTGCTCATGTCTGTGGTAGGGGGGGTATTCATAGTATTTGCCCTGAGCGCTCTCTGCTACAGGTCAGTCGTAGTACACAAAAACTTCTCCCTGTGCCTAAGGTTAGTGAGCAGAAAACAGACCAAAGGTAGTCTTTAAGAAGAAATTTAAATCGTCACCTTCGTATACTTGTATGTTTATTTAGACGTTAGCGTTGGTGTTTCTGTTCGTTTTTACGTCGGCGATTGGTTTTTATTTATTTTGAAGAGTTTTTTGTCGTTTACGTTGTGGTCGTAGAGCTAGAGTTGGCGGGTGGCGCGTCGGCGATGTCGGCGCGCCACAACTGCATTTGATCTGTGGTTCTGTGTCCGCGCCGGCGGCCGAACCGCGCGCGTCTTGCCGCGCGAGCGCACCCGCGTCCGACCCGCGCGTGTCCGCACCGCGACCGCCCGCCCGCCCGCCCGCCGTCCGGCCGCCGAGCTGCATGCCGACAAGGCTTTCTTCGTTGTACCCGAGTGACAACTCGAATCAAACCCTTAAGATTCTGGGCTCTTGGATGTATGCATTGGCTTATGTGAACTGTGACTCGTTTTCGTTTCCTTTCTTGGTCGGAGCCCGCGCCGCCGGGCGCCGCAGACCGCGACCCGGCGGCGCGCTCGCGTCTATATCTTCCGATAAAAACTCTAAATCGCCTTTGAAAACAATGTAAAGACTAACGTTTCGACAAATTACAGAGTTAACTACCGTGAAGCTACTACGGGTGGTATGTGGTTTTGTTATAAATGAGGTATGTACTTACAAAGTAAAAGATGTTGATTGAGAACATGAAAATAAATTGGTGAAGATATAGATCGCTCGACTCTAATGTCACCACTCACCATCACTACCACTAAATTCTCTTAACTTTTGCACGAGAAGCGAATGTGCGATGCACGGATTCTTCTTTAAAGCAGCTGTCTATCTAGTTAGCAACGCCTAATGTTACTTTTAAGACTATAGGATCCTTCCAGTAAATGCTACTCAAGTTTTTTTTGTTTTATTCTTAATTATTTGACAATAAAATGTCCAAGTTTAATAATAAACCATCATTAACGATATGCTTTGTTCGATTGCTGGAAGGAACCAAACCTATCATTAAGTTGTGATCAATCTCTTAATATTTTTCCACATAAACATCAAATTCCCATGAGGAATGAAACGAAAAGTTGAAAATTTGTCCAAATTTAAATTTGTTTTGAAAAGATGAATTGATTGAAATATCCAAAAGCGCCAGTGTTGCTGTCAAAATTTTGGGAGGAAGCAAAGTTGATGACGGGTCATTTTTCGGACAACACCTGTTAGAGTATCGTTATACTGACGGAAAATATAAAACTATCTATGATGACTAAACAACTTATCTAAATCAAAATTCTAAATCAAAGCCTGCAGACAAATAAACCTAAAAGAGCTGTTATGCGTCACGTAACTCAATTAATATTTCTATTAACAAGAAAATACCAAAGCTGCTTTTTGATTGGTCATTCAGATTTAAATATCTAAAATAACTAATCACATCGCAGCTTCATCTAACTTAGTGTCATGCATCGTAAGGACGATAGCCAATGCTGACAATAATTGCCGACACACTTGTACAGATTCAGATTCTTCAGCTGGTGTTTCAGAACATTCACCAGCTCCGCCTACGTCTAATTGGGTTGATTTATCTGTATGCGGTTCAGCGCCATCAGCTTTTGTTCCTCCATAGAAATCAGTAATCACAATAAATCAATATAGTTGTTCTTTAATGTCCCTTATTTTGTTTTTGTAAACGTAATCGATTGATCTGAGTGTGCGTTCCCACGCCACGCCTGCCCTAGGAAAAAAAGTACGCTGCCAACATACGATCCACCATACGTGAAGAAACCTATCGCCAAGAGTTTCGCTGCGGGGTCTACAGCGTCCAACAACTCCCAAGAGGACATATCGATGGACGGAGGGAAGATGCACTCTTTTAACAACACCTTTAGGTAAACTTTTGTTTTTATTTGTTTCGCATTCTCTTTGTCTATGCTATGCAGTCCCCAGACTTTATTTTCATTACGTTAATACTAGACATCTGTTACTATCCTTTAAATTCAATGCATTCTTGATTTATTTCCAAAATTAAAATATATTAATATTTTTAGCATTGTTTAATTTAAAATTTGATGTATTACTTTACGTGAAAACTAAACCTTCATCTCATTGTGAACGAACCAAGCCTTAAAATCTAATAGTAGATATATTACCTAGCACTCCCCCGACCAAATCATGGTAACCTCTACCATTCGACTTTCAACTATATTATTTTTAATAATGGCACTTGCTATCTGATCTATGGAATAAACGGTTGTTTCCTTTTCTATCGGATCTGGTGTGAACAGAAACCTGCTAAGGTACGTCGCAAGCTTGGCGTGTGCTAGCTTCTCCGCCCCCACTGCTCAGGATTAATGCTCACACGATTTAGCTTTTTAATACTTATATCTGTCCGTAACATTCTGTTGGTTGGCCTATACGTTTCGCATATGCTACCTTTCTATATTTTCTACTGACTGGTTTTAATTTTTTAAGTCTGGTGCAAAGGTAAGTCGTATTCGGATGTGATAAGTATTTTACTATTAATCAATAAGTTAAAAATCATCACGAATAATCTATTTCATGTCGAAAATGCAAGGGCTTTCCATTAATTTTTTGGTCGCGAAGTTATAGTATCAGTGCAATTAGTATATAGGAGCCGTATTGTATGCAAAACATCAAAGCTAGAAACAGTAAGCTATATCAACAGAACTTGAAGCTTCAGTACAGAAAAGCAATATGCGGTTGCAGTACGTACAAAATATTTCCGACCTAGCTGCGTTCACTTTTGGTGTGTTTTAGTGTGACCAATCACATTCACACGCGATCTCACGGGTTTTTACACGCTTGATTTTTGTTTAAGACAGTAGAGGACATCCCGAAGACTGCGTAACGTATTTAATTTGCACTTTGTACTTTGGAAAACCATTGTGTGATTAGTTGCTGGACACTTACTTCAGGTGGAAATCGATGCAGCTTTTAGCGTTTGATGACTGATGCTATCATTCTGATGATCATTAATAAATGTAATTTGTGTCTAGCCGTGGCGATTCGCAACGAGTTATCTTCAGACACGGCAACCACATGTCAGGAGCTAGCACCGCAAGTAGATACCCGTAAGTATCATTTTATTTTACTAACATTGACATGATTAATACTTAGCCTAATTCGTGACTTACCTTATTTCAGAGACCACAAGCAAATGAAGCGTGTTAACTCTGGCAGCGAGGACGAGCCCACTCATTCAGGTAATGCTCGTCATTATTACTATGGAATTTATTATAAAGTGAATTTTAACAGACGAAGACTAACAGCTCTAGTATACTCTCCTATTTAACAAGATTATGCCTATGAATTAGACCTTCAATTCTAGTATAGAATAGAGTCAATGTTTTGGAAATATAAGGAGGAATCATTTAGACAGTAAAAACTAAATAAAAACGATCAATTCACTCAAGTTACACACGCTTGGTGTCAAAACGTGACACAAGTAGATGTCGGTATAGTAAAAGCCTTGCTTATCGAACTTTTGGACAAGCATTCACTCCTTATTCCATGAATTCCAGGAGAAGAGGACATAGCGTTCATAGACGTAGCCTCCAACTCAATGAAACTTCCAGAAAAGGGGATCCTGAAGAAGCACGGATACGGCGTGGTCGACGGCAAGGACAAGTGGGGGGATGACTCCCAATCTGAGCAGCTCGAGGCAGGCTCGCAGTCTGACGGCCAGGAGCCTGCTGGAGCCGTGGCGGACATGGAGTATAAGTTTAAGGTAAACTGTCAAATTGTCTATAACTCGTCAAAAATTCTCTACGCCTTTTAGTAAATTATGAACACTGATGACTTTTTAATGAAGTCTGATATATAGGTAAAAGTTGGTCACCTACTCTCCTAATGATGATATTTGACGAGTTAGCGCAGATGGTACTGATTTTGTCATGTGCGCCAAAGGTCGCGGATTTGATACCCATTCAAGATAAATATTTATATAATATTATTTATATTTGTTCCTTGTCTGAGAGATAAATATATGTATTTAAGTAGTATATTTGTGATTCCTCTGTTGTATGATGTCTGGAATACTAGTGTTTTAAGCGAGTTATCACGGGTACAAGTTAATGTATAAGATGTTGTGGGAATTTATTATATATTATATTATTTAATAACACGAGTGAATGATCAAAATCGGCAGTGTTGCACAATTAAGTGGCGGCTTTATACGAAGTATTTGAAATGCCTTACGCTTAACATAGATTGCTATGAAAAGTGCATTCGTACTTTTTGCAAGGTTAAAGTACAACATCTATACTGAAATGTAAACGAAATCATGAATTCCACTGAGATCTAATAATAATATATTTGTCCGAACATTACATCTACTGGGTTCCAGCAATACTCAAATTGGCTAAAACGATCCTTTTAAGAACATTAATTTTAATTAAACACTACAAACTTTTAATTAAACACTACAAATTGGCGAGGATTTAAATACTAAAATTATTTATTTACAGGATCTAAACGGCTACCATGAGAACATAATCGTGGCTCTGAAGACGGCAGCAGCTCAGCGTGCGAGTGCTGGCGCGGCTGGCGGGTCGGGCGACCTGCGCGCCCTGCAAGAGTACGAGTGCGCCGCGCGCCGCGAGCGGGCGCCCAGCGCTGAACGAATACACGAAGCTGAGGCGCGCCGGTAAGACAAACATTTCTTTGTATGATATACCAACAGAACAGAATAGTACCAGGTGTCGTAGAGGCGAATAAGATTCCGGAACCGACAGATGGCGGTTTATCTATCTGAAACAGTGTAGCTCAAATGCAGGGGTTGGAATTAGCAGCGGCATCCGTCGTGAAGCTACGCTCTGACATTGACAGTTGCCCAGCGTGGCAATTATGTGCAGCATTCCCCCTTTTTTATGGGGCGTGTGCCCAACAGTGGCTGATAGAATTATGATTATTGAAATAGACTATAGCGCTGCTGGGTACTGCGACTTGTATAGACTCTCAGCCCAGTCTTCCAGAACTTTGTTCTTGTCTGCCTGGGAAATATGACCAGCCCACGTTACTTCGGTCAATGTATCTATGGGAAAGTCATCTTTTTAGACCGGTTGACCTCTGTTCAAGCGGGAACTGTAAAAGTAACCACCCGGAAGCCATCAGCAAAAAAATTGTCATTTTTTATTATTATCGTTTTCTATAGAGTTTGTAACTGAAACTAGCCATAAAGTTTACACTTATAAATATACTATATGACAGAAATAAAACCGTATGATTTGTTTATGAGTCGCTCACACCAGCTTCTACGCTGTGTTCTGAATGTCAGATCTTCACCATCTACTAGTCTCTACTACTGAATTGTGAAATCTTCTCACCTTATTTAGTTTTAATGGATACTGTTTTATGAATAAGGAAAATGAATTACATATAAGTATTTAATTTTAACGTGTCTGATATAGGTCCCTAGATTCGATCGCCGGCCTGGACAAATTGCGAGAAAGCACCCAACTGATATTACCATGTCTTGATGTTATTGGAATACGCCTTCAATTTATTTGTTGCTTCGTAGTTTGTATTACAATAATTTATCTAATTTACATCTATGATCGAACAATTGGTGTGTTGTTGGCGCATTTTCTCTTTTTGCAGTCTAGATTGATTGGATGATAGAACAGAGAAGAAAATTGTATCCTTTTTATATTATTGTCGAGTCTTCACTAAAGAGCCCGCAGCTTGGGATTGATATCTGTGTTGATACAACAAACGTTCTTTTACTCAACTAGTCTACACTTTGATCAACAGTCCTCCCTTTGACTCTGTTACTTTTAAGATACAATTCATACTTACAACAAAGATATTATGGTGGAACTATACCGTTTCACTTTTACACCCTAGTAATGTGGATCGAATTTAATCAACCATAAAAGTAAATCGGTAAGTAAAATCTAGAATTCACTCATCAGCTCGAACCACACTGCACTAAATCAGTAGTTCTTGTCAGCGAACTTGACAATTAGATGGCTAGGAATCCTTTATTTTAAAGTGTACCTCTTAATCTGCAGACAACGCGCCGACGACGAGGAGGAAGAAGCGCCGCAATGCGGGCCGATCCGCATCCGCAACTTGGAGGACCTGATCCGGCAGTTGGAGCACCACTCCAGTCGGCACATGAGCCCGTCTGGCTCGGAGGACATCCGCATGTCTGAGACCGAGGCGGACCGCCACTACCGCGCCGAGCCGGCCGAGGTCCCACCGTGAGTATACGCGGTGGTAGAATAGATGCGCTCAACAACACACCAATTTTTCTATTTCAGTTGTTTTACTTTACGTTGTCTGAACTTTGTAGTACGAAGTCCAGCGCACATTGAAGGCGTCACTTAGCTTGTACATATAGTTTTAATAATTTTCTCTGAACTTGTCCTGGCTGGGATCAATGCTTCTTGGTGTAATAATGGCAGAAAATAAAAGTTTACTGTTTATAACGATGCGTGTCCATCTTGTGGTGAATCTTCGCTGATTTCATTTCGGACCATATGTGTCGAACGTTTTTTAATTATCTCGCATTGGACTGATGGTTGTTACGATTGAATAATTAATCCAGCAGTAACTGATTAAAAATGTGAGTATCGCTATTATGTTATGCCTTCCTGATGCGATCTCATAAACGCGACGGGGGATAACACGCTTTCCGTAGATATGTTTTGAGAACGCGTGAAGTGTTCAGGCATAAGGTCGTGCAAAACTATACGACCTCGCTAACTCCTCTTCAACTACTTGAAACGCTACTTGAAATTCATTCTTTCTCATTCATAATTTCTTCTCGAGCTGGTTGCAGAACTAGATATAAATAATCCTCTATGAAAGAATGATTTAGCGGTTCAATGATCAAATCATGGGGTTTACGAACCACTCTTAAAGAATTCTTTCTCTAACTTATGCCTATCGAAAAATCTCTGCTATTTCGCCAAAAAGTGTGACGCACCAGTAGCAAATTAGTATATTCTCTTTTTACAGGACCTTGCTGGGATTTTAATAATAACATCATTTTTTATTTGATTAAATAGCCGATGTCGCGGACGCATTACCGGCGAGGAAGAGTCCCGTTTCGGCTACCCGCGCTTCCGCGGCAGCGGCCGGCACCACGGCCCCCTGTTCGCGGGGGCGGTGCCCCCCGTCGCGCCTCACACACCACATACGCCACACGCGCCGCACACTCCGCACACACCGCACACACCGCACGCACAGCACTCGGCACACGGACCGCACACGTCGCACTCGCCGCACGCGCACGGCTCGCACTCCCGCGCGCCGCCCGATGAAGACGCGCTGTACGAGACAGCCGACGCGGAGCGGCTGCGCGACGCGCCCGACAGCGAGAGGTGAGAGCCGACTCTTCAATAAGCTACGTTTGTAATAATATTAAGTCATTCAGTCAGGTGCCATGTCTGTATGACTAGTTTCCCGCATGCTTTTGAATTATCCTGTCAGAGTCACTATGTCGTTTGTCACGTTGGCAGTGCAAACGATGCCTTAGTCGTACATGAATGTGTATACTATTTTGATCTATCTCTGACGGTATGCAATTCTTTCGCGCCCAATAGAAAAATGTAAATTCATTTACTTAGTATAAGTAACTAAGCATAGTAAAACTACTTTTTATTGAGTTTAAATCTCTTGAAAAATATTGTAAATGAACGGCCACCGTTCATTTACAATATTTTATGTATTATATATATGTTAAAGTATATTAAAGTAAAAAAATCATCGACAAAAAATAAAGAAGTTAACAAATCCACATTTGCAAACCCTTCAAAAAGTAATTTTATTATCATCGAGCTATCTCCATACAACTATAACAACGAAATTGCAGTTTGCTGTGTTTAAATTGATCACTGTACATTTTAGAAACACAACAGGCTAATGAAAATGTCCTATTGGATGTCACTTGGGGAGGCCACGACTTGTCCCAAGCTATATTCGATAAAATGAGTTTGGTCTAGTTCTCGATAGTATTTATACAATGTCTTTAGGCATGGCTGAAGTTGATCTTTATGGCGACTGGCCTATTTGCGCGTCGATTGTAAAATATCTATGTATAATATGTTTATGTAAATTTAATGTCTTTTAACAAATCTGAACACTTTTTCCAATGCAAATATTATATTAAAAAATATTATTGCTGAAAAAATTGTTCTGATCACTGGGTTCACCCATCACTCTGATTAAGTAGGACACTATCTACTCTTCGAATTATTTTACGTTTTCTATAGCTGATTCTATTTTTATTTCGTATCTTATTATTTTGCCTTCCCCTGGATATTCTGTTTCTCTATTTATTCACTTCCACCGAACCCGACCGTATTTTGATTTTACATATAAGTTGTAAATATATTTAAAGTGAGTTTAATAAAATTAATGTTTATTTAAGTTATTTTAATTTGTGACAACACTTCACGAATATATCACTAAATCAGCGGCAACTGCGGGCTCCATGATTTTTAGAACCAACTCAATGCAGGCGCGGTATATATCGTCCGTACATATAATGCCTGGAACACTGTTCTTCCTTAACTATGTACAGGTCATAGACCTGCCTGTAATTGGATGATATATCACGAATTAAGATTTACAACACCAGACGATATAAACCGCTCCACGACCAATCCCACGGCCCGGACCGACCCCAGTCGACTCCGGAGCCCGCAGGCCGCCGCACGCACCTAGACTCTCCGTTCCTCTTCTCTATCATTTTCTAGTGATGAATTTATTCAAGCTCAACAACAGTTAGCCCGATGGGCGAGTGAAGAGGCGGTCGCGGCCGGCACCGAGAGCGAGAGCGGCGCCGGCGACAGCGTCAGCGCCAGCGTGGGGCCGGGGGCGGGCGCGGGGGCGGGGGCCGTGGGCGCGGGGGCGGGCGCGGGGCCTGGG
>JACJUM010003085.1:1707532-1820615 GCA_020976665.1 Heortia vitessoides
CGACGACCCGACTGATGAAGTTTGAAGTCATCAAATACCATTTCATTACTTGTTTCCGATGTTGTCATTTACTTGTTTCCGATGGTCGGATGGTCGCACCGCTTCTATTGTTTCGGTTGAGTCATCGTTGTTGATTGTTTGTGTGTGAAGTCGGTCCTCCAGAGATCTCGTACCACCGTGCAAAGTAATTTCATGTAAGTAGCCCATAAAGTACACATATTCTAAAACTAATTGTGAATAAAAGTTATTTCGATTTTATCAGAATATCTATTATTATTGACTTAAACGAATTTACTCCGATAATGATGTGGAAATGAATGTTAAAATGTTATAGTTTTCTCGTTTATTTTATTGTGACAATTTAGGACGTTATCGTTTTTTCGCGTTTACGCTAGGCTAGGTGGCGCGGCCACGAATGTACTCGTAGGTAACTTACAGTTAAATTATTAAATAAATAAAAATAAATTCGATTAATCTCGTGTCGGTCGCTATCACTCCGGGCCGATGTTTGCCGGCACCCGGCGGCGCCGGCCGGCGCCGGCACACGCCGCGAGGCCCCCGCGCCCTGTCACAGTGATTACTGTCATAGATATACGTTAACTTAAGTAAGTCTAAATAGATACTATAAACACGTACAGGGTAGATGTAATTGCAATACTCTGTAGCTGGGGGCAGCACTCGCGGAGCCGCGCACCTTACTGCCAACGGTCTGTCTGAACGTACGACTCGCGCCGCCCACTCCGCGCTGCGACGACCGGCGCCGTGTCCCCGGCGCCGCCGGCCGGCCGGCGCTGCGCCGGGCGAGTGTTAGCCACCCAGCGGGTGTCGCGCGCGCCCGTTCTACCCACCGCGCTGGCCGCGCCGGCCACCCCGGCCGCCCGGCGCCGGCCCCCGGCCGCTCCGGCGCAGTTAGTACGCGTAGGCCTAACACGTCAATTGCGAACGGCGCCTGACACCGCCATTGCTCACGGTAGTGCTCTGCCCTTTGTGCGAATGTTCACAATTGTACCGCAACATGTGTGCGCTATGAACACATTCGCTGTCTATTAGATCGCGTTGTAGCCTCTCTTGTTATGTAGTCCTTACATATTATGTGCAGGGATGGATTGGGACTATGTTTAGGACGCCGACTAATTAATTGTTAATTTAGTTAAGTAGACATAGCAAAGTCGTACATGTTTCGTTTACAATTTCGCGCGGTCCTGTGGCACCGACCTTTTTGTATATACTCACGTATTTCACGACACGAGTAGCTCAAATCGCCTGAACACTAGTTTTATCCTAATATTATGACGCTCACGATCACGCGTGTGGAGTTGTAAACTACATACCTGTAAGTGATTGATTAATGATAATTTAGCTAATTTCTATTAGAAAATGTGACACTGCCATAATAAATGTTAAGCTTCGATCCACTGTGAGACGCACGATACAATGCGATATAATAAACAGCCCACATAGTAAATATAGTTAAATAGTATAAATATTGGTCTGTGTTGTGACATCGTTTAAAGATTCTGTGTATCCTAAGATATTGTCAACTAGATAGTGACTACGAAGCCGGTATAATACGGTACAATAAATGTTAATTATAAGTTGATTGTCCTGACGCCAGAGTTGAGTAACCACTCGTCGCGGTGCAGCGGTGGGTCGGCCGCGTCGTGGTCGCGTTGTAGGTACAATCCCACTTGAACTCCCGATGACACGCAGATCGACGTATAATTAAGTGTAACACTATATATATCCAAGGAAAGCCAACACACTGTACTTAGTGGTGTCTATATGAAGATAAATGTTGGAACAGAAGTTATGTAGGCAAATTGTTTTATACTAGCGGTAGTGTTGTAAGTATGAGTGTGGATCGAGTTCCCGGTGTAGGGGAGACGTGTTGCTCAATATATCCAACAAGATACCAATATTACAATTGGGAACATTCGTAAAAGTCATCTCTACCGAACTACTGATATAGAACGTTAATATTAAGTGATATTATTATGTAAAATAAAAATACGAATTTTAAACGAAGAAACGTTGACACGTTGTAATATTCCGTTTGATTTTGTCCTTGTAAATATATTTGCTATATGATTTACTAAATGAATGTAACATATTATTAATGAAAAAATAGATGAACACAAATTTTATTGCTTGTTTTATTATTTCACCTGTTTATTTTAATACCCCTTACACTTAATATTAATTGAGCATTCGAGGCAAACCTCATGTGAGAAAGGATTTTTCTGTTTGTTTGGATGAACCTAATGCTGTCTTACTCTAACGTCACTTCCATCATCACTGGGAATGACATATTAATCTGCGCAAACGAGGTACTTTCCCGCGGGTACTTTTTTGTCCATCGATATCGAATGACGCAAATAGAGAACAAAATGTTACCAGTACAAAAAGTCCCCTAATGATTCCCAACGATGGCCACCCGAGCCTAGTTCGAGCCTTTAGAGGCGCCCTCGTTTGATCTCCGTCGCTTCCGCTCAGATCATATCGGCGACCGTACGCAGGCAGTAGTACAGAGGCACGCAGGTGAATACGGGCACAGGGTTGCTCACTAACGAGTGACCGCGCCCTCTTCTTCGGTGGCGCTGACGTCTGAGTAGTCTAGCAATAGGTTCGTCCGAAAAAGAAACAATTGTCCGTAGGGATTCGACTGGACAAAAGTACAGAGCAGTATTATCATAACACAATCCTGAAATAAGTGCTTCCATATTTGAAGTTCACACAATTTTCAGGCAACAAATTACGAAAAGGTCCCTCGGCTGTGCAAGCTCTTATTGAGTGCCGGTTTGAAGGGTGAGAGAAGCTATGAAATTTCTAATTAATGTGACATAATTTCTTTAAGTCAAGATTGGCAGCTCACACTTGTCTTATTTCGAAATAAGGTGCTGCTTGTTGCAATATTAATAGGCTTAACAATATTAAAAAAAATAATATATATAATCCCGGATAATCTTCTCTACAACAAATATCTTATATGTCATTCTAATTTATCATTTTTGTGTCGTTTTCCCCTCTGTATAAGGTGTCGTTTCTCTGCCTCTCTCACCCTTCGCACAAAACACCAGTGTTCGCATAAAGAGGCGACGATACCAAAACCGTCAGATGGCGGTATATCCATCCGAAGCAGTATAGCTGAAATGCACAGGGCGGGGATGGGCAGAAGCAACCCCATCGCGAAAGCTACGCTCTACGATTGCCAATACGCTTTCCCAGCGTGGCAATTATGGGCAAAATTCCCTCTTTCTTGGGGAGGCCTATGTCCAACCGTGGACTTCAAATGGCTGATATGATGATAATAGGAATGTATGGAAAAATGTAAATTGTTGAATTGGAAAATAAACATTCTTAGTAAGAAAATGTAGTAGAAAGATCACAAGAAAATTAAACACAATAAATACTTTATAACGTTTATTTGTCATTTTCGAAACTCTTTTACATTCTCATATACAAATCAATACATTGAAATGCAATTGTCAAAAAAATACAGTTTGGAAGAACAAACATATATATACTATTAATACATATTAGTATTTCTTAAATTATGTAGTTTTTCCGAATTAGAAGGCGTTTAATTAGGAATATCAATACTCTCACTCCTTCTACGAATCAGGAATTTAGCGAAATCGTCATTTTGCGGGTCAAAGGCTGTGATTTTTTCGCACTGAGCAGCAGTAGCCGCCTGTGAGATCTGCTCCTCGAAAGCCTTCACGTCATCTCTCTTCAACTCTACCATATACTTACGGGACTCCATGATGACCATAGCGTCGTCTCGGGCCATCGACCAAACGCTCGGCTTCACTCGAGATATCATATTATGTCCCACAAAGACTCCATGGAATAGCCCCTGAAACTGTGGTTTATGTGGATAATGGTCCAGTGCGGAGAGAGACAGAAAGTGTATCTTGCCATAGTCTACGTCCACATATGTGTTCCTGTCTTCGCGCAGCAGCAGCGGCGCCTCTTGTTGCCCACACTCAGAGAGACGAGCATCTATCTGACTCATGACGATCATACCCAAATTCTTGTCAGACTCCAAATTGAATTCGTTAACATCAAATTTCTGTCGGTTCTCCACCTCATAGAGCATGCGCATAACATTCCGCTCGGTCACATCTGTGGCACGTTTGTAGTTCACGCCATGAGATGACCTAAGCATATCTTGATCTTCGCAATTCAACCCAAACGAGACGTATGGAGAAGTCACCATATCACCCAAGTATCCCCTGTGAAGATATCTGTCACCACATTTGTGAACGCCCGCCGCAAGCGACACATTCGGCCTGCACACCTCCGTCTCCAACCAGGTGAACGCAACGCCATGCTCGCGGAAATGCTTATATTCCGGGAAACATATCTGGCTTGCAATCTCTTTCAACCGCATATGATAATCCCAATCAAACACTCCTGCCCTTGTATCGTACCTGACCCCGAGGCTGTTCCTGACTCGATGCTCCCACAGTTCACAAGCGTTGAACTGGTTAGTGTTCCCTGTGGTCCAGAAATTGAAGAGGTTCTCCATGTAATCGCGCTCGCGGTACTTCATTTGCTCCACAGATAAACAAGGGAGAAGGCAGCTCATGTAGTCAGGGTTAGTAATCATACCGATCAGCTGCCGAGCCTTAGCAATGAGGTACCTTGATGATGCTGGTCGCAGGAGTAAGTTCCCATACACCTCGAGCCAACGTCTTGTTTTTTCTAACAATCCGCATCTTGTCGTTTTTTCGAAAGCTAGAGACATCAATAGTATCTGTCTAGCAATGAGCTCCGGACATCCGTCGATGACAAAGATGTTCATGTACCGCCTGGTGTGGCGATAAGCTTGAGATAATGTTTTCAAAAGATGTCTGCCATCACAGCCGCCGATTACAAGGAAGTTGAGTTCGTAAGCGTTTTCATCTCCATGCTTAAGGTACTCTTGCTGTAGATCTAGCGCTGGACTTATTCCCCAGAACATGTTTGGATCACAACACCGTGTTTATACTGTGACTGTCAGTATGAAAATATCGTAACTGAATGTCATGGCAACGCAAACGAGAAGGCCTGCGAGGAGGCCAAATGAAGCGTGGAGTTTTCACGTTCCGATTAGGGCGTTGCTATGGCAACGATCTATTTTTGCAGTGTTTGCCGCCGATAATAATATAAGACCTAAGTGAATTTGCACTAGCCTTGTAAGCTTATCCGTGCGAGGTGTTCATCGATTACTTATATCCGTCTCAACGCCTTCTTGAGGTTGTAAGCACGTATAATCAATTTTATTTCGGGGGAATAAACAAGGTAAATAAAAATAATTGTTATAAAGGTATAAAATTTATTTTCAAAAATAAATATTAAATTTATGATTTAACTACTCACTACAGCTAATTATTTGGTATAAAATTTCCACACCCATAAACACACACAACAAACCCGTTAGATGAAGTATAAATCAAAACGAAAAACATTAACGTCAACGCGTGCACACATTACATTCTAGTTTCTGCCAGAAGACTATTATGAACATCGGATAGGTGAGGTGAAACAATTGGTTTAGGCACATAAAACCTTGAAACTATTGAACTCCGTGTTCGTCTCCTACTCGAGAATGTGAGGGAAGATCTGTCCATTCCCTTATTCCTGAATATATTCAGCCAGAGCGATCTGGTCTTCCCGTTAGCAAGAACAAAAAACAGGAAAAGAACAAAACCCTGGAAACTAACCGTAAATCTGAAAAGGTAAGCTGCCACAATATTAAATGCAAAAAACCCAAACACCCACGGCACACCACACACAAACGCTAGCAAACAACTCACAGAAGCGCTTCGGAAATTTTCCCTAGATCCAGTGTGTCTCCTGATATTTTTGTTAACAAACATAGATCGCACGATTAAGCCGTACAGGGTCCAATTCACCAAGCAAATCGCCGCTACAGGCGCTAACACCGCTAGGAGCAACCCGAGCCCGGACGGGTAGCAGAAGGCGCCATTCGGGGCTCTCTCTTCAAATTTCCTAGAGTAAGCATCAAAGTCGACGCTGAGCAGTATTCCAATTATTAAACAAGGGAATCCCCAAGAAAATACTGAAGCCATTAAAAACTTTTTTGGTATATCTTTAGTAAAAACTAAAACTAGCTTTCTATAAGTCAATATTGACACAACCAACATCCAACAGAAAGTTGCGAGGACAGAATAATGTAGTGCGATACCTGTTAAAATACAATCAATGGTATATTCTTCGAATTTGGTGAAAACGGTCACCAAGAAGCAGACGTTCAATGCGAATACTGCCAGACACAAGTTGAGCCATATCTTGTTGCTGTCATTCCTTCTCCAAGACTTAAACAGTATACTCGTCAACGCGACTACAAGAGTGCCGAATATAGAGAAGCAACACCCGACTATTGACACCACCTCTAAAAATGACTCTTGTCTCTCCGTGAAGACGTCTTTTGTTAGCAGAACCTCCGCGAAACGAGTGAGGTGGTCGCAGCGACATATGTCTGATGAGCCTCTTCGCCTCGACCTAACGAGAGTGCATCCGTCCTGGGACCAGTATCCTGTCCCATTCTCTGCAAAATTCCAATAAGCGCAAGCCCGGCTCTCGTTGCGGTGAGGTTTTCTAAATGGTTTTAAGTGTAAGTCAAGTGTCTGAAAGGAAGATGGGATAATTCTAATAAATTCACACAATATCTTATACATTGACCTGACTCCGAGATACGTTGCTTAATACACTTGTGTTACATACAACAGAGAAAACAAAATATAATACTTAAATAAATATATTTATTTAATATAATAAATAATAAACGAGCGTGTATGAAATGAGTCTAATGCGAGTTAGGAAAGCGAGAGATGTATGCCAAGATTGTAAAAGTGGAGATCCATAGTCTCTGTCTAACCCGATACAGGCGTGAAATATATATATTAAACACCCAAACAGAAAAAACACAAATATCATATAAATATTTATCCTGGGTGATGAACGAACCTACAATTTTTGACGCCAGAATACGCTACCATTTGAGTGGGCCTCATAACCTTTACACATTGTTTTCTCTTCCTCTAACCTCTTCGTATATTAATTTTTTCAATGAATTACTCCTTAGACTGAACTATTTGGCTGAGTACCTGCGGTTAATATGTAAAACCACTTGTCAATGGTTTTTAAACGTTTTATATCAATCTGTATTTGCATTTTAATTTAATTCATTTTAATTAGGCAATCGTTTTCAAGAGTAACAATTAAATGTCAGAATGTGTGACATATACCTAAAATACTATTATATGAACAAGTTCGAAATTTAAATTTGTATTTTTCTAGTTTTCAGTCACAAAAATTTTAACTGTATTTTTGGTCTGGTATGATGTTGGCCATTTTAAACAAATCTATGACAAGATCCCAGCCCGGGCATATGTTGAAATTGGTTTGTTTTATGTTAAGACGTACATACCTCGCCTTGTTCGAACATCGTTAAGTTTTCCACGTTGATACTGAAGATGTAGCTATTCACGACTGTGTCCTGTTGCTGAGTGAACGCCACGTCGTTCCCAAACACCACAAAACTGATCCGACGCGCGACCTGCATCAGCGACTCCGGAAGTAATATCAGTGCTTCCATATCTTCCGTAGCCAATGATGCTGCAGTTGTTTTTTCTAAAATCAAACATTAAAAAGTATTTAGATTTAACTAGATTTCAAACAAATAAACGACTTACATGAAGCACCACTTCATAGTTCTCAATAACTCGTAGTCGATTTTGTGCCACCAAGCCTATGCCAAAAATTATATAAACACAATGACATCGTCAAACTTGGTTATAAGTGAAGAGTTTATTTTATAATCTACTAGCCAACCCGACAGACACTCTTTCTTAATTATATGTTTAACATAAAAAACAGTTCACATATGTATAATCCTTTATGGGCTTAAGTTCTGATTACATTTTGTTAATTAGAATATAAGAGCTATGGACTTTTAAATAATTTAATAAATATACAGTACAGTGTACACATAATACAGTGTCCACAAATTGAGATATATATATTATCTCTCTATAGTAAGAAAATTTATTGAAAACAATTCAGTGGCTTAAAGTTTATTCCGGACCAACAAGGTGACACGAATTTTTTTATATATAAATATATAGATTTAATTTTATTTATTTATATAATTTAATAAGCTTTTTTGGACAGCCAGTGTCAAAAAAGGCACGACTGGCTGTTTATATAGGTGTGTTGGTTCCAACACTGACATATGGTAGTGAATGTTGGGTATGAATATAATAAATGCTGTTGAAATGACGGCACTTCGAAGTACGTATGGTGTGAGTTTGAGAGATAGATAAAAGAATAGTGTAATAAGAGATCGATGTGGTGTACGAGATGTTGTGACAACAACAAAGAAGGGAATGTTAAGATGGACATGTAGAAAGGATGGATGAAAGTAGAATGACTGCACAAATATAAGTATAAAGCGGAAGTGAAATAGAAAGGTTGGTGTAGGACGACCGAGGCGAACATATCTTAACCAGGTAGAAGAAGTATCTTAGAAGGGCCAAGTCAGAAGTACCAAGAATAAATGAACGTGTATGAAAAGACTAATGCGAGTAAGTTAAGCATTAGAGGTATACAAGTGGAGATCTATTGTCTCTGTCTACCCAGAAAGGACACAGGCGTGTTTAATTACTTATTCTTAGAAATATATCCTTTGACCTTTGCAATCGATCATTCTAATCTTTATCATTAAAATTAAAAAAAAAATGGAGTTTTATGATTTAAACATGACAGTTGAATAAAACAAATGTGTCAGAACAGTTACCTGTAATAAACTCAAAGGAATTATTTCCAAATCCATTATTTTTGCCTGTCATACTCATGCCTCTGATTGGGTGGTCCGGCGAGACATCAGCGACCAAAAATGCCACATTGTCTTGAGCCACCACTGCAGTTCTTTCATTGTCTAATCTCACCTTCCCTCCAAACTTGTCCAATTTCTCAAGAAATTCTCTTCCAATCGAATCGCCATATGTTTCTTCTTCGCATAAGGCAGTGTTTATCTAGAATTAAAATAATAGCCACTGTGTACTTAAGCTTTTTATATTCTGGCAATTGATTTCCACTGCGTATGCCTCTTTCAAAGAAACAGCAAAAGTACCTGAAATTACAATCTACACTAATATTATAAAGAGGAAAGATTTGTATTTTTGTATGTAGCGAATAAACTTAAAAAGTACTGGACCTATTTTAATAATTCTTTTTTTTATAAGAAAGCTACATTATGATTGAGTAACATAGGCTAGTACTAGGTTACTTTAGAAATTCCTATTAAAACCAACCAAAGGTGTAAAAAAATTAGCCCTAAAATGTCGTTTATCGCATACGCTGCGAAGAGTATTAATGATAGGACAAAAATTGTTAGACAACATTATAGAATATATCAAAAAACTTCGCTAGACCATGTCTAACTGTTGTAGTTACGTCACAATAACTACTTTTTTACATTTAACAAATTGATAGAAATGCCGATCAAAATCAGAGCGTGTTATCCATAGCATTTATAATTTTTTATCCAAATAAATAATTTAATATTTAAAACTGTCTTAATACCTGATGATTACTTTTTGAGTTATATAATCGGACATTCCATTTAAAAGATGTCATGAAATTAAAATAAAAATATCGAGTAACTAACTCGACGAAAGCAATTGTATTTAGCACTTTCTAGAGTAGGATCTTCTGAAAATCAATACGCTTCGTTGCCACCTACAAATACCACAGCCAACATGGAGTACAAATTAGGGATTCATGGTCGATTTTATGTATACCCGTGCGAAGCCGGGACGGGCCGCTAGTTATGATATAAAGTTGTTAAAAGTTTTGTTGGCATAGCAGCATCAATCCATTAGCACATTACACAATTTAAGGAGGAATCGAGTGTATTTTACACGCTTTATATTAGCTCAGACGTATGTATATGCGTATGTTTGTAACCGACTACATAATTCGAAGTCGATTTAGGCCCCCTTTAGACGGACAGATTTAATAGAAACTTTCTACATAAGATTATCTCATCCTGGCGAGGATTCTCAGGATAGAAGGAAATTCCTCTGTATCAGAGCGCGTGAGACCACGCAGCGTGCACATACGTCTACCTAATTTCCAGCTTAAGTACTCAATAATTAATATTATTTAACAATAAATCTTAGGGTGCGTTGTGCCATATTTTTTAGACCTAGCAGCCCTCCATTTTATCAAAACACTACTAGTATTTTTAGTTCATAACTATTTTCACTTTGTAATAAAAAATGTTCTCTACTTTTTAGTTTGATATATTTTGAAGCGTGTTTTTATTAACTAGACTTAATTTAACCCTTAATTAATTTCTGAAAAGTTCTGCGTAACTGCTATAGCGATACCTAATCAATAACTATAGACGGTACGTCAGCAGATTCTTAACACAAATCTCCTGTTTATCTTTTTACCTTGAAATTGACAAACGATATTTCAAATAACGAATGGAAGGAATGAAATTCGGTGAGCTCTTACCATATCAAATACGCCAACAACTCCTTTGTCCGTTATACATACAGTGTTATTTTCTATTAGATCGTCCAATGTGGCTAAAATTGTGTCTATTAATGTATTGGCCTGCAGTGTGTCATTCTTGTGCATCTAAAAGAAGAAAAACATCAGATAAGCTCCATTTGTATTCGCTTGATGTGTTTGCATTTAGTCTGCTAAAGATCGTTGAAAAATTTAACAAAAGCATACCCAAGAAAGGGGGAATATACCCCGTAATTACCTTGCTGGGCACACGTGGTGGCCCAGCCCAGCACTCAGTCCATTATGCAGTCTAGTCGCTTCTACTGGGACCTGGTACAGAGATATACTATTCTATTCTGCTGATGCCGTAACTAATAGTTTTAAGAAAATTAGAGGTTTGTGAGTTCAATATTTACGAATTCGTCTACCTTATATTAATAATGATAAGTATGTCGCTATCTTTACTCTATTTCTTTTTTACACTAGGTCGAAAAACAAACATACAATCCGCGTAATCGAAAGCGTCACTGCAGCCTATAGACAAGAATATTATTAACGCATTAACCTTGTTAGTTGAGGGAAAAAAACCCCGCCTCTCTTACTCAACAGAACGGAACATATCAATGCGAATATTGATATTTGCCGGTAGAAATAGGTGAGAGTAAGGTACCAAAGCAAACAACCTCTTGTCTGAGCTCTACCTTATGTAAATGTTACTGTAAGGTATATCTAGTTTTAATAAAATTGGGTTAGATTACGACTTGTTTAATTACCCTGTCCTCTTTAACGAATCTTTGTTAAATATGGTATATGCAACCCGGTTTGATAGCATGTGATGTTTGTTATTAAAGTCATCCACAATGGTGATTAGGCGAAAACAAATCCGTAGTTTATTTTAAATAAAATTTATATTTTTTTGATTTTTTCTGTTATAGTAACATTATATATAAAATTTACCTACAAATGGGATTACTAATGAAATAGAAATCGAAATAATGAACTCTACAAGTCGACGAGGTCTAAAACAACAATATGTGTAGTTGTTATACTCGTACCTATATGAAGCATAGACAACTGTCAGCCTTTCAGTACCGATCTCTTTTCAGAAATAGTAAATTTTTCAACCTCCTGCTCATAGACACAATATAAATTTGTGTGTCTATGGTTGTATTGTTTATGTCGCATGAAAGTTATTAGCAGGGTAAGACTATTCCGAATATAAAAAACAATATGAAGTATCGTAAAAGATGCAACTAGTATCTTAGCCTTTTAAAAATAGCCATACAAAAATCACGCTTCGACGTACAACAAATCCTCAATGACTACATCTAGATGTATCCTTATATGAGATCACTAGCGACGACCCGACTGATGAAGTTTGAAGTCATCAAATACCATTTCATTTTGATGACTTCAGACTACATATTGCTCTTATTAGGCTGTTGGAAATGATCGCTTATATTGTCAGCATCTCTTTAAGTTATTAAATAATTTAATAAATCATCAGTTATCATCATTAATCAATCATCGAGATCTTTTTGTTTTATTGGGTCCCCAACGTATCTAATATTAGAAATGAAATTGCAAAGCTACCGTCTTTCTGTTTATCTTCAAGTTGCATTTCTATTGTATATTCAAGTTTAACTTAAAAATAATAGACTCATTCACTGATAAAACTGGAAGTCAATAGATCGATAAGTCCTTGACTATACTGGGACGGGTATCGGCCTATATATTTGCTGAGAGTGTAACTGGAGACACGTCATCTCATACGGAGTCTCGCGGATAAATAATTAAAGTGATTCGAGACTTTACTGGGAGACAATTTAATCAAAATCAATTGTACAGTTAGGCTTACAGCTAAAGTGATATGTCAGTAATAATAATTTAGTATAGTTACAAGATCATTACTACATCTATTTAGATTAAGAGCTAAAACGTCGTCACACGTTTTCAAACTATGACTCAGTCAACCAATGAGGTTAGCATATAAACAGAAATAAATGATAATCCTAACTTCCTTAGGAAATTTAATGTCCTTACAATTCTGAAATATGTTATTTACGCCATTATTATTAGTTGTTTTGATTACATACGGCAAAAAGTTATGATAGTGGAATAGAATTAAACGATTAAATTGTGGAATTAGAATAAGTAATGTGAAATTTAAAAGAGTAGGTTTGTGTTTGGATAGCATGATCACAAAGGCTGGCAATAATAGGAACCTCAATGAATGGAGCTATGCAAACTGAGGATATACTAAGCCCGAGGCAAATTTGTCCTCGCAAAGCATTTGGTTCCTCCAATGTTGAACTTAAGGAGCATGTAAGTTGATTCAATGTGGACGAAATTATACTAGTATTTATAGAGATACATTGAATGACATATTCAAGAAAGATAGAGGAAGTGTTAAGTATTTCTGGTGAAGATCACTGAAGCAGTCGGGATAGGTTTAGTTGAAAATACCTTTGGTCTGAAGTGGTTTACTTTCAATTGGGGCTCTTGGAGATGGTATTTATGTATAAGCATTAAAAAGAGGAAGTATGTTAGGGTCACAGAAAATTGAAATAAAGCGTCCGTAAGCAATATCCATGAGTTATGTATGAAGAGAGAGAGAGAGAATTTGTGTTAAATAAATAAATGGAGTATTATTATGTAGTAGAATAGAGAAATAAAACTTCAAAAACGTATAAATTATTTTTAATTAATCCATACATGGGTATTTATATTTTTACAAACGTAAATGCTTTTTGTGCTGTCTTTTACATACATTTCTGTTACGTATTCTGGCGTGACATAGGTTGGTATAACAAAATATGTATGTTATATTTTTCATATATTCTCTGTATTTGTTCGGTACAAAATTGATGTCAGATATTTTGTATTAATATAGTTTATAAACTGCAATTTTAGTATTTACAAGATCTTAACATTAATACTGAATTAAGTATAATAAAAAAGAATCTATTAATTCCTAGAATTTTATGAAAATAATTTTCAACAGTATATAAAATTATCATAACAAACTATTAAGGTGAATCGTTATCGAGACTTTTACGAATAAAAAACGGACTAGACGGCTTTCGAGACACGTAAAAAAGTAAATTATATTCTGCGTATAAAGTCTTCACATGGATCATCTCAATTTGTCATCTCCATATTTTTTTTTAATCCCATGAACGACCATCGAATTTGACAAACTTCGAAGCGAGTCTTAATGTCGTCTTTGATTACTCAAATCTAATGCTACGTTTGAATCTTTGGAAATTTATTACTCGCTAGCATAAATATCTTTTACATACTTAATCTACTTTGAAATATTTATTCTAAAACCGGCACGGAACGCCCGGGAGGGACCCCATCGGGTCCAACGTGAACACAACAAGAAAAGAAGCAAGCGGGAAAATCTTAGACGGGACTAGAAACTGCAGAACGATCACGAAACAGTACAAAGAAGAAGTCTACTGGCAAGAACTCTCACATCTGAAAACGCTCCCGTAAGGCGCGCCGTCGCCTCGGAGGCTCGCCACGCGCCGGCGGTCAAGAGAACCGCGAGTCGTCCGGCGTCGATAGCGACCGCGGCTTCGACGCCTTCGCCTCGATAGTCGAGGCCGCCGCCGGCGTCCCACCGCGCCATCCCGCGCCCGTGCTGCGGTTAGTGTACGTGGACGACGTCACCGGCACCTTGCGGGTCTGCTTGATCTTCAACTTGTTTAACCAGAGGTCCCGCGTCTTCTTGTTCCCGAGCACGAAGAATACGAACAACACGAAGCCCTGGTAAGTCGCGGTCAGGGTGAACAAGTACGCCAGCACCACGTTGTACGCGAACAGGCCGAAGATCCAAGGCAAACCGAACAGGAACACGAGCAGGCAGCTCACGGACGCGCATCGGAGGGCCTCGTTGGTGTCGCCGTGCCTCTGGATCCTTCGGGAGGCAAACACGGAGCGGACTATCAGAGCGAATAGCGTCCAGTTTGCGAGCAGCATGACCGCGATGGGGGCGTACACGGCCAACCAGAGCGCGAGGCCGGAAGGATAGCAGAAGGAGCCGCTGGGGGACTTCTCCTCGAATCGTCCCGCGTACGAGTGAGGGTCGACCGAAAGAAGCACGCCAACGACCGCGCAGGGCGCCCCCCACGCGAACGCGGACGCACGCAGCAACTTGTGGGACACGTCCCGCGTGAACACCAGCACCAGGCGCCGGTACGACAGCACGGCGGCCACCAGCATCCAGCAGAACGAGGCGAGGACCGAGTAGTGCAGCGCGACCCCCACCAGCATGCACGGCACATCGTACCGGTCGAAGTTAGCGAACACCACAACCACGAAGCAGACGACCAACACGAATATGGCGACGCACAACTGCAGCCAGATCTTGTTGCTGTAGTCGCGACGCCACGAGCGGAATAGGGAAGCGGTCACGCCGATGGCGATCAGGCCGAACACCGAGAGGAAGCAGCCGACCAGCGACAGGATCTCGAGCGCGGCCTCGTTGCGTTCGGAGAACACGGTGCGCGGCACCAGCACTTCGGCGAAGTGCGTGAGGTGCGTGCAGCGGCACGTGTCCAGCAGGCCGGGCCGCGCGGCGCGCACTAGCGTGCAGCCCGCCTGCGACCAGTACCCGCCCGCGCCCCCGCCCGCGCCCCCACCCGCTCTCAAGCCCGCGCCCCCGCTCACGCTCGCGCCCACGCCCCCGCTCACGCTCGCGCTCGCGCCCCCGCTCACGCTCGCGCCCGCGCCCCCGCTCACGCTCGCGCCCGCGCCCCCGCTCGCTTCGTCGAAGTGCCAGTACGCGCAGACACGGCTCAGGTTGCGGTCCGGCTCCCCCACCGTCGGAGTCAGGTGAATGTCTATCACCTATAGACAAAGCGAATTTCAGACAAAAGCGAAAACAGCATAAACATAAGGTGCGATCGGGTACTAATCCTGTGCTTCTGTTAATGCTTCGGTCGTCTAAGTTCTGTTAGGTCACTATGTTTGCCTTCGGAGGGAGGAAATTAAACCCGGTTCCTTTGTGTCTGAAATTGTCTTAATAACTAGAGGTTTACTAGTAAAAGTTCAACTTGTCTCAGGTTTCAGTCGGTACTTGAACCTACCTCTCACCCATACCGGGGGGGGGGGGGGTTGTGCTACCAAGACGAGAAAAAAATTTCCTAGTGTTTCTTTTTGTGCTGAGAAATCAGCGTCATTTCTTCAATATTGTAGATACATCTATATTGCAATATTGCAGATAGACACGCTCAAATGTAAAACTTTTACAAGTTTAAAGTAATCAATAAAGAGAGTCGAAGGAAAACTTTGTCATGCCTACTAAGCCAATCTGAGACAAGTCAACTTTTTTCTATTAATTATCATCTCAAATATGAAATCGTCTTCATAAATGATGACAATAGGATGAAAGTAAGACTTATTGTCTATGGAATGATCCTTGTTCTTTTCAATATAACTGATCAATAATTCCTAAAGGAAACTGCACAATGTGTAGATTACGAGATCGCCATACCTCTCCGTCGTCGAAGTGCGTGAGGTTCTCCACGTTGATGCTGAACACTCTGCTGTTGACGACCAGGTCCGACTGGAACGCTTTCTGGTTGCGGAAGGCGACGAAGCTGACGCGGCGCGGGGTGCGCGTGATGGAATCTGGCAGGTACACCAGCGCTTCCGTCTCGTTCGCTAACAGCTGGTCATCCGTTATTACATCTGGAGAGTTAAATAAAAAAGGTTTATATAGACCGTTTATTATATTAATTAGAAAAAAAACAACTTGCCACAGGCTTTTACAGGGTAGGGTGAGATAGTCTTACACAAATGTCGTCTGCATTGGTACCTCACTCTCACCTGTTTCTGTCGCCAAATAGCAGTGTTCGCATTTTTGTGTTCCGGTTTGAAGGGTAAGGCCAGTGAAATTACTACGTAATATGACATAATATCTTCAATTCAAAAGGTTGGCAATGCTTTAGTGATATCATTGTGATATTTCGAGTGTCTATAGGCTGCTATCACGCTTACTATCAAGCGGACTGTATGCTTGGTTGTCGACTTGGTCTAATAAAAAAAGACTCCAGGCGGGACTCCAACCTACATCTTTCTCTTACGACTATAATAGACACGTCGGATCTTTCTCAATGTTGTACATTTAATTTGTAGGTAACAAACACTGAATACCAAACTTTTACAAGTTTTACTAATTACATCATCACCATTACAGCCGGAAGTCCACTGCTGAGCATAGACCACCCTAAGAAAGGGGGAACATGCCCAGCAGTCGCATCCTTCAACACTTCCAATGGCTGAAATGATAACGATGATATTACCAAAAGCAATTATGAAATCAGTCCAGTACTTTTTATGTAGACAAATTTACAAAAATACAAATATTTTCTCTTTATATTCCAGCAACTCTGATTTTATGAAAATATATTAGTAATACTAATGTTACTCGGTTAGTAATGTTGTTATGTATGTTTGTAACCTACTCATTGGAAGTCGATTATTTTTTTATCGAAATCGATTTAATTGAATCTTTGTACACATATCAAGAATCGGCGCCAATACAATACTTCTATAAGATATTATATTATCCTCATCAGGATCCTCATGATGAAAGAAATTTCTCTGTGTAAGAACAGGTGAGACCACGCGTCTGCACATGCGTAACGTCTACCTAATTTCCACCTTTGCGTGCGTGCAGAGGTGCGTTGTGCCATATTTCTCAAAGACCTGGCAACCGGTGATTTTTTAGAATAGTACTATTAATTTTTTTTCATAATTGTTTTCACTTCGTTATTATAAATAAGATTTTTTAAACTTTATTTTATATTCACCATCAATAAATGCGAAGGAATTGTTCGTAAACGCATCACTGTCGCGAACGGCTACTTTGAGACCCCTGATGGGATTCTGAGGAGTGGCGTCTGCGAGCAGCAAGGCAATGTTCTCCCGGATCTTAGTAGCGGTGGGAGCTCCATCCAACTGCACTCTGGACCCGAGCTCATCCAGCATGTGTAACAGCTGGCCAGGGATCTGCAAGTCTTCATCTTGCACATCTAGAATGTCGTTGACCTGGAATATTTATGTATTAATAATAAACATAAATAAATTCACTTCACTCTTACGTGGACTTGACTCCGAGATACGTAGCTTAATGATAAGATAAAAATAAATAACACCCATACAAATGACAAATAGTCATTATATAAATATTTGCTCTCGAACCTACGACCTTTAGTTCACAAGATAGGATCATCCACTATTTGCGCCATCGGGCCCGATTGGATGAGAGCTATCGCTAACAAAATTATATAGGCCACATATCGGCGGTCCAATACTAAACTTTGCCGTGAGGTACCGGCAGAATAGAAAAGTACCGCCCTGTGTATCAGGTTTTATGAGAGATGACCAAGGTACCAGAACCGACAGATGGCGGTATATCCATCTATTTAACAAGACAAGATAAAATTTAAATGCCATATATGTGTGTGTATATTTCACCTGATCGAAGGTATCCGATATAGCGTCGATTGGTATTGAATCGTTTTGAAGAAGTACCGCCAAGTCATCCAGTACTTGATCTAGCTGCTCCTCTGGCTGAAATATACGTGTATCAGCTTATAAAGTAATTCAGATACTGGCTAGTAAATATACACAAATAATATAAAGAAACATCTGTTTAATCTATACTAAAATAATAAAGCTGAAGAGTTTGATTGAATGTTTGTTTGAGCCCTCTAATCACAGGAACCGCTGGTCCGATTTGAAAAATTCTGTGTTGGATAGTCCATTTATCTAGAAAGTCTAACATACCCCCCAAGATCAATATTCTACGCGGATTAAGTCACGGGCACTAGTATATAAAAAAAACATCACACAACATCTCATACATTGATCTAACTCCGAGGTAAGTCGCTTAAAACCCTTGTGTTACGGACATCAAACTACAAATGAATGATAAATATAATACATAAAAAAATATTATAAACACCCAGACACAGAACAAACAAATATTCATCATACAAATATTTCAAATAAATATTACATAAAGAGCCCACAAGCCTTCGAGCTGTTATGTGACATTTTCTGATTTAAATGAAAGAAAACTTGTTTCAATTTAACTAGTGAAGAAAGTTTTTCGAGTGGCAGCCACGAACTGAAAAGCGCAGCGTGGGATGAGCCCCCGCCATGTGTACGGACGATCTGGTGAAGATTTCGGGAGTTTTTGGTTCTAGGCGGCACAAAATCGCACGCTGTGACGAAAATTTTGTCCAGCAGTGGACGTCTGTGGGCTAATATGATGATGACGATGATATAAATTTAAATTGAAATATAACTGAAATTTGACACATATGCGTATGTCTGTCGCTTTGAGTATATAAATGACTGATTTTAATTCATTTTAAATGCTTTACACAACTTATCTCTTATTGATTTTGTCTTATGCGATAAGGGTTGTGGGTTCGATCACCACCCAAGACAAGTGTTTATATGATGATGTTTTAAATTTTCTTTCTTGTTTTCTGATGTATTTTTTTTTAAGTTTGCTTTTAATGTCATTTATACATATATTATAATGGCATTATTATGCTGTTACTTAGAGATACATAACGCATGATGTATTCTCCTGTAATCATTTGCTACACATAAAGGAAAAATACTTGTATTGTATCTTAACTGATGAGTTGGAGTATGCAAATGTTGGAGAATCAATTAATAAATAAAAATACGTATATAAATATTATATATGGTAAACCCTATACTTCAATTGTAATATAATAAATACTCTGTATCACATTTTGGGTTATGAGTAGACAATAAAAACAAAAATTGTGATTGTCTCTGTTATCTGATATCCGTAACACAAGTGTTCTAAGAGATATACCACGGAATCAGGCCAATGTATGAGATGTTTTGTAAATTCACATTATATATAAATATATATATATATATATTTACTTCCTTTTATTCTCATATCTCTTCTCTCTTCTCTCTTTTCTTCCAGAGTACTAGTTCGATGTTTGTGGCAGTTAGTATAACAATTATTTGAGTTACACAAGTAAATCTGAAGTAACGCAGGATTGTAGATTTGGCAAAGCTTATGCAGGCTTTCGTTAGTATCAGCAAATGCATGATTAATGGTTTTACAACTTCATGGTACAATTCATATTATTGCGACGCCAGCGCCCCTAGCGGCGGTAAGCAGAAATAACGAGATGCCAGCGCTACCTAGAAGCGTTAGACGGAGTCTATGAAGATGCGAAACGATTGCTGTACACATTCAGGCGAGTCCTCGTCTCCACTCAATATTGCTATAGCGGTTGACAGCTCTACCCGAGCTCTCCTGGCCTTCACAGATTCCTTTGTTGCCTGACATGCGTAACACTAGTGCTTTATACGCGTTACGGCTTAACAGGTTTTGATGTAATAAAATATAAACTGGAGCCCTGGGGAAGACCCTTCATGGCTACTGGACGTCCACGTAGTCAGTCGCAAACAGCCTTTGTCTTAGCCCGTATATATATCCAAACTGATTTTATAAAATGTGTGTGGTCTGTTTGTTTGTCCGTCTTTCACGGCTAAACGAAGCGATGAATTGACGTATTTTTTTAAGTGGAAACTGTGTACTTTTTGTCTCTATCTAACCTCCTACTTCCCTAAAAAGGGGGGTGAAAGATTGTTTGGACTATTTCGCAATTATCAAGGTAGAAAGCAAAAAATTGTATAAGGACTATTTGAGACTAACAAAAATATCGTACAATATTTTTTTTAATTAGCCTCTCAACTCCTTAAAAGAGGCGGTGTAATTTTATATGGGACTACTTGCAGTTATCAAGGTAGGAAGCTATAAATCGGTATCCAGACTCTTTGTTACCAACGAAAAATACGAATCGTCCACAGTAGCGCAATAAAATAATATTCTGTTTAGAGTTATCCTTTGTGTTCTAAATCAGGAAAGGGGAACCGTGTTACCCCGAAATTAACTTGAACGAAGCTGCAAAATCTAGTATGTATACGTTTAGACAACAAATAAATAAGTCGTTATAAATAACTCTTAAAGTACTACTACTATCTTGAAAAACTTTCCTTGATTGGGTATCTGACTAAGTATGTCAAATTCTCTTATTATTGCAATTAATTCACAATTAGAAAGTATAGAGTCAGATAGTATCTGAGCATAATCATAAAAAATGCATACCTTTTCTATCCATTATAATATGTAAAAATAAAACTTAATGCACTTAAATATGCCAAATGTCCTATGCCAAAATACAATACTGACTTATATAATAACCGTGAAAGTTTGTAAGTATGGAAGTCGGGATATATCTTTGTTATTCTTTCACACCGGAACGGCTGAACAGTTCTAGATGAAATTTAGCACAGAGATTATTTATGGTTTATAATTACATATACTATATGTTTACTTTTATCTCAACAGTATGTTCTGGTGGGATAGATGTGTCTTATATTTTTTTCTTACTAAATCAGTACGACTCTGCACAGTTTCGCTATCAAGGAGCGACAAATAATTATTTTCGGAATAGGGGTTCCTTAGGGATTAGTCAAATACTTTGTGGACCAAGTGGCGAGCTGAAAGCTAGTGGGACAATAAAAAATAGTCCTAAATACCCGACTGTACAAATTTACTTACAGGCAATGGGGTTGGTCTAGGAGGTTTTATTGTGGTTGGTAACTCTGTCGTATCTGGTGGGGTTGTGACAGTGGACACGTCAGGCGGAGTAGTCACCGTGACGACTTCAGTTGGTGGTGATACGGTGGAAAAATCATAGTAGCCTTCAGTAAACTCTATGGTGATGCATGGTGTAGTTTCTTTGGTCGTTGACCTCGTCATTGGCTTTTCTGGACTCTCCTCTGAACTCTCGCTTGTCCTTTCGTGCATCAAATACTTGTGGTCTGCAGTCGTCTACAATCGGTTAAAAGGTTAACGGGTTAATCATGCGGATGGTGTGGTTAGTTGCCTGTCAAAGCGCTGTAAGCAGATCTGTTAATATGTATTATTGCTTGCTAATAATTATCAGGCGTTTGTTGTATTTTGAGAAAGTTTACATTGTTATATTGAACAAATATATGTATAAGCAGTCCTATTTAATGTTGTCTTAAATATTCAAAAATCAATATATCAGTCGAACTCTTGGTGACTTTTTCTCTCCCAACAAAAAAACAACAATGAGATTTCATAGTAATATTCCAATTGCAATAATATTATTAAGTCTATAATTGTTTCACGATAAAATAATCAGCAAAAAACTTGCAAAATGGTGGCTTGAAGGCAATACGAACAAAATGTATATGTATATTCATCTACATGCTACCAAAATGGTACTAGGTTTTCACAAGTATGTCGTCTACATGAGTACCACGCTGTAGCGTATTCCTACCAATCGGTACATTACATTGCTGTTTCCGTTTGAAGAATGAGAGAGGCAGTGAAATTATCATACTTATGTTCATTCATAATTTATTGACAGTTTCGTATAGGTTTTTGTCTCGTATAGGAAGACGTTGGTGTATTTAGAGTCAGTTTACAGGGGTTGTTGATCCCTGACGTGCCATGGACGAAGCAAGCCTTTTACATTTAACGGGTAATTAAGCTAAGTTAGCGACTAGTATTATAGTATTTCTAATAGCCCAACATCTTAGAGTAGTCACTAAACCGTTCTTATTTTATATACGACTATGCCTACAAGAAAAAAATCAAACAACCGCATCAGACGAGGGTATAAAGCAATAACCCGGTAGTTTTATTAATTAACCCAAAATTACTATAAGCGACTCACCGTTGGCGCCATCGCGGTAGGCATCACGTCTTCGAGGTTTATCATCCTGGTTACAGCTGCAGGTACGGAGGTGGAGCATGCCTGCGTCGCGGTCACCAACCATTGTACGCCCTCGTTAAAGTCTCCGATGCAGGTGAATGTGCGGCAGCCAGTTGACGTCACTGATTCTCCTGCAAATCCAGAGGTGTCATAATACAAGTACTTTTTTTGGCTTTGAATCGTGTTTTTTATTAAGTCTCTCTGGCTCTCCCATGCTCGGTCATAAGTTACCTGACGAACCCAGTTATAATACAATTTTCAGCAAAAGCACTCTGTCTTCAAGAGAAAATGTTTCATACTGCCACTACGCGTGCCGCGTATGCTGGACAAGTGTTGTGGCAATCGCAGAGTGAAACTCCAAACTCTGGTATCGTAGTCGCCTTTTACGACACCTGGTACAGTGGGAGGTACTATACTACTCCACCGGTACTCCGCGGCTAAGCAAACATATTTATGTACCCTTAATTGCACACGCCGACTTAACGTTGGAACGAGAAAGATGAAACTATTCTCATGTACATCAAACAGGTACACAAAGGTCGCTCACTCCCGTCTATTTCTACCACCAAATAGCAGCGTACGAATTGCTGTGTTCTGGTTTGAAGGGAGAGAGAGATATTGGAATCACTAGGTAATGTGATATATCTTCAACTCGAAAGGTTGACTACGCGCTGGTTATTGTGATATTACGAGCGTCTATAGGCTGCTGTGACGCTTACCATTACCCGGACTGTGTGTACTATCAGGCCATATGCCTGTTGCCCACCACTGAGGTATAATAATAATTCAACTACCTCTACCTATGTCTGAATAACATTCATATCTTAAGTATTTATTGTGGATTCATGCTAAGAATAAAGTAATTAGGGCTCAACTTTTATGTTGTTTTCGCAATATACTGTGAAGTAGGTGTTTAGATAAAATAAAATATTTCCATTGCCCTGTCGAAAAGATAAATCAATCCGATTGATATCAAGAGCAGGGGCAACTAATTCTCGAGATATAATCGATCTCATAAACAGAGTTTAAATTTTTACTTTGGTAACATCAGGCGTTCCAATGTGTACGAAACTAGGAGTAATAGTATTTATTTATTAATACCTAATTATATACCAAATTGTATGACTTGTATTTATGAAATTCTTGCAGCGTTCCGCGATTTTATTCACCCCTTCCCTTCCTGTGACAATCGTCATCTTCATACCAGCCATTGAAAGTCCACTGTTGGACATAGGCCTCTCCAAGAAAGGAAGTTCATTGCCCATGATTGCCAATGGCTGTGATGATAATGATAGATAATAGGTGGCGGTGTTATCACATAATTACAATCTCTTTCAGGCAACCTTAAGACAGTATGGTCATTAAATTTTGGTCGAGTTGCCACCCGCATTCACAAAGAGCAGTCTGAGGAAATTAACAGTGTGTTCATCATCTCCTCCATGCCGAAGGGTGCTGAATAACCAGGCCAGCGGGAGATGTGGCGATTCTGAAAGGGGGCCCCACCTCTCCCACTTTTCGTTAACAGACAACATTAACGCATGAATGCTCTTATAACACGACATATTGTTGTAAATTAAATGTTTTATAAATAATTATGACTTAATTAGCTTGTTTGCGTGCTTCATTTAATCAAAATAAGTTTTTTCTATTAATTTAATATGAAAAATTGACCAAGGCTAGACAATATATTGCGAAAAGAACATAAAATTTAAGCCATAATTACTTTATTCTTAGCATGAATCTATAATAAATAAATACTCAAGATACGTGTTACATACATGCTATACGGATATAGGTAGAGGTAGTTTTTTATACCTCGATGGTGGGAAACAAGGAAACGGCTTGATAATATTTTTTTTTGTTAGACCAAGTTACAAGCATTCATCTGCGTGATGGTATATCCCAGTAGCATATAGACGCTCGTAATATCACAAGGATATTACAAGCGCATTGCCAACCTTGCGAGTTGAAGATATGACGTCATATTACCCAGTCATTTCACTGTCTCTCGCTCCCTTTAAACCGGAACATAGCAATGCAATCTATCTAGCAGTGGATTTCATATGGCTGATATCAAAATAATGATGAAAAGCTAAAAGAACCAAACTTTAAGAGTTATAGACAGTAAGCGAAGCACATAATTTTTTCCAATTCCTATCTTCTTCTCTTTCGCTCTTAACTCCTTCTCATCACTCTAGTTTTTTGACAAACTCTTTTACAGTGACAGCTATACGACTCTGGAACGAGCTTCCGTTGAATATTAAGCAATCCCCAAACAAATTTAACCTGAAACGCTGTCTCCGTACTTTATTTACTGATGCTGCTTCTCTAACTTTATAACCCTATTTCTGATGTACGTTATTTTATGTATATATATACATATATATATATATATATATTTTATATCATATGCATTTATTGCGTTTATTTATACATTATGCCACGTTTATTTATTTTGTATATATATTGCCTACACCACAATATATATATACATATATATTTTTCAGTTTTGTGTAATGGTTGACTGGGAGATAATGCTATCTGGCATTAAGTCCGCCATTTGTACATTTTGTAACATTTTGTGCAATAAAGTTAAATAAATTAAAAAAAAAAAATTCGAAAACCATTTGTAAATGTTGTACGTCAATATATCAAAGGGTTTATTTTTAAAATGAATACGTTTATTACGTAGTTTTTCAAGTAATCAGATTTTTGAACGCAAAAGAAATAGTGGGACGGATTAAGTAGGTCTTATAATACTGCCCAAAAGATGATGGACAATATGTACAATGCCTATTATCAAATTGCACTCTCATATTGGGCATTTTTCATAATGACTAGGCATTGTGTATAATAGGCTATCTATTACTTGGTCCACAACAGATGCATACTTTTGCGTTTATAATATTAGGAAGGATATGGATTCGTATCGTTCGTAGGATATAGTAGCTAAGCTGCAAAAATAAACCTTATTGATAGGAAATCTCTCTGGTAGGAAATCTTTCGAGCCGAATCGAGCCTTCAACATTATAAAGCCCGATTCAAAAACATTCTCTGATTTTAATCACACGATGACTGCGTTGTTTGAACATCATTTGAAGCTCGCATAAATATATAAGTGGACACTCCAAATTTGCGACTGTAGGTATCTCTGAGTCAAAACAAATATGAATTTGATAATAATCTTGAGGGGCATAAAAGGCAAATCATTCTATCACCTTCGTACGTTTGTTTGTGATTGTGTTTTATTTTTATATTAAATTATTACCACAGATTATGTTACAAATAAGTTGTTAAGCACTCTAAAAAGTTTGCGTTGGCGTACCGGCAAGGGAGGCCTCTGCACCAAGTGTCGTGAGTTCCGATAGATGGCGGTATATCCATCAATGAGCTGCGCCATAGCTCAAATGCAACGAGGCGGGGATGGGCAGCAGTATTTTTATCATAAAACCATTATGATTATAAATGACCAGCAGTGGACAACTTGCGACTGATATGAATGATGAAGATGACAACCAAAGTAAAGTCAAAAGCAATAAATACATATAATGTAAACATGCAAGTACCGGTAAGCGGATTTAAAGGAAAATATGCTACAAATATATCATATAATATAATATAATATAGTTATTTTGCCGTGAGGTACCGGCAGAACAGAATAGTACCTTCCACTGCACCAGGTGTCATAAGAGGCGACTGAAATAACAGAAGCGACAGATGGCGGTATATCCAACCGAAATAATGCAGCCAAATGGACAGGGCAACGATGGGCAGCAGCATTCCCGTCGTGATAGCTGAGCTCTCGATTGGCAACACGCTTGCCCAGCGCGATTTATGGGCATAAAAACCATTCTTGGTGTGGCTTATGTCCAGCAGTGGACATCCAATGGCTGGTGTGATGATGAAGATGTACATTATCGATACTAAACAATGCCTTACGGTTCTATCTGCCTAGTCTCCACCCGAATTCAGGAATCAGTGAAAGCTTATTCTCTCTACAGGCTATAGTTAAGAGCTGTCTATGGATGACTTTGTTCTTGTTGATTGTCTCGCTCCCACAGGTTAACCGGAAAATAGACTTTTTGCTTCGGATCCCTAAAAAAATTGCTCAAGACGCAATATAAAGTGAAATAAAAAACGGAATGATTGACTAAACGAAGAGAACTTTATTTTTTGCTTGTTTGTTTTAAGTTACATCAAAAACTACAAGGCAGATTTAAAAAAATCTCTTAATATAAACGAATGCTACAAAATCCTTGGATAATATGTAATATTTTTCGTTCATTTATTTTTCACTCATATTATATTGTTTATTTCAGCAATTTTCACAGCGTTATGTTACATTCTAGTGTATTATGCTGCTGACATACATGCTATTTTTGTTCTCCAGAAAAGGGCTATTCGAGCGATTTATAAAATGACTCTACAGGAATCTTTAAGACAAAATTTTAATTAAAATAATGACTGTACACAGACAATGTGTCTATGAACATATTATTTATGTTCACAAAAATGTGAATGATTTTTTTAAAAATATTGTGACATACATAATATTAGTCTGCCATGAGGTACCGGCTGAGTAGAATAGTACCTCTCACTACATCAGGTGTCGTAAAAGGTGACTAAGGACCAGAACCGACAGATGGTGGTATATCCATACGAAAACAGTGCAGCTCATATGCATAGCATCCCCGTTACGAAAGCTACGTTCTGTGATTGCCAACAGGCATGTCTAGCGCGGCAATTAAGGCCACAAACCCTCTATCTTGGATAAGCCAATGTCCAACAATAGACTCTTTATGGTTGATATGAAAATGATAAAATATATAAGAATAATTTGTAAGCTGTAATAATTGTAAGTTTTAATTCCCTCACGAATGTTAACAGCAATGGAATCTGACGTATATATAAATATAAATAAATTTGGCGTGTCTGTTTGCGATATTAAAATAACCGCTTTCTAGTACATGCATAAGAATTTATACACACAACAAAACATATTTATTTACAATATTTTTATCAGTCAGTCTGTCAAAGCTATTCTATGGAACGACTGGACCGATTTAGACGGGACTTTTACTGGCACATAGCTGATGTAACAAAAAATAAGAGGAGAGACTAATAGGAACGGAGCATCAAATTAAAATGTGGCAGAAACGAGTACTAAATAAACATTTTTAGGAGAATATGCTGCCCAAAGAGAATACGCAGACGAAGTTGCGGGCACAGCTAGTATAACTAGCTAAATTAGTTTAATATTTCTTATAAATAACCAAGTATCGGTATAATAGAAGGCGTAAATGTAATTATTAAAAAAAACGTCGAAGTGTATTAAAGTACGAGATGAAGCGTGAATATTTATGTCATTGTCCTTCTCAATACACATTTATTAGTTAATTTCACACTTTTCTTCTTTTTCACAGAACGTCGGGTCAATTCTTTTCTTTGCACAAATATCGAAGATTGATGACAATTAATTTATTTAACGGGTCCGATAGCGCAGTGGTCCTTACTTGTGTTATTACAAATATTTGTATTTGTTTCGTAACTGAGTGTTATTTGTATATATTTAAGTGTAATATTTGTAATTCCTCTGTTGTCTGATATCTATAACTATATATAATGTCCGTAACGTATATATCGAAGTCATTTCAACTTATGAAGGTGTGTATTTTATTTTTATTTTTAGGTGATTTATTTATATTTCAAGCATTACGTCTATTATTCGTTGCTATGAACTTTTAATCGTATTAGATAAAAAAAACTAAAGATTGAAAAGAATGAAAACTCTAAAAAAAATTCTGATAACCGTCTTCTGTCCGGTTGGACAGAAAAAAAATCAAATATTCTCTTTATTTTTTTTTTAAAAGCATGCTTTGACTTCTTCCGAAGAGAATCCGCAATATGAAATGACAGGATAATCATAAATAACAACAAGACCAGTTGTCAGCCTGTATCACCTTTGACCTCTGACCTTTGTATTCGCGTGCCGGGGCCCATTCCAGGCAATTAGATAAGCGAGTGACTCAGCTCTTATTCCTGACTGCCCAATCTTAACTGGATTTAGTGTTTCGCTTATTGGATTGAAAATAAAATCTTTTTTTACAATCCTAAGATAATTATGATGCGATTGATTCGATAGAGGTTTATTTGTCATAATGATATTAGGCATAGGACCTCCACTGCTGGACATAAGCCTCCCAAAGAGGTAATTCCATGATCCCATTTTTAGTTATTAACTCGCTGAGCAGGCCTGGCAATTATAAGGACATAGCTCAGTGACGGGGATGCTAATGTCCACCCCCGCTTATTTAATTCGGGATCAACGCTGTATGTGTTCTTGCCAGGTCGACCAACAAGCACACGGTCCGCTTGATAATAGGAATCACTTCAGCCTATAGTCGTAATATCTCAAGGATATCACTAGCGCGTTGCCAACCTTGCGACTGCAAGATTTAACGTCATATTACGCAGTAACTTCACTCTCACTCTTCACCGGAACAGTGATGCGAACACTGCTATTTGACGGTATAAAGAGTGACGTACCAATGCAGGAGACCTTTGTATATAGTGTATCGGATTTATATACCACCAAGTCAGTTCGAATACCTCATTCGCCTCTTGCGTGACCATGTACAAGGACAGGTACTATCCTACTCTGCCGGTAGCTCAAAGTATCACAAAATATTATATATATCCAATGAAGCAGATCCTTTTTCGTGTGAACTAATAATAATAAATTCCGTCAATATCTCATACATTGACCTGACACCGTGGTAAGTCGCTTAGCACTTGTTTTACGGACCGGCTAGACATCAGAAGAATCACAAATATACTACTTAAATACATATATTTAACACTCAGACACAAAACAAACACAAATATCATCATATAAATATTTATTCTGGGTGGGAATCGAACCCACGACCCTTAGCGTACAAGGTAAGAACACTATCACCCGCGCCATCGAGACCGACAAAAGTGAAGTAGTCTTTGGATGGTCTCATATTTTTAAATAAACATAACATTGTCCTATCAGCAGATTAAAGATACTGATAGGAGGAGGACTGATACTGATACATATATAAAAGGAACAATGATCTCAGAATCATGAGACAGCAGACGATAAGATCGCAAAACGCCTCTATCAATAGACAACATACGTAAAACGAATGTAAGACTATGAAAATATCACTTACCCAACGCTCGCGATGGTACCGAATCAAACGCCGGGCAAAAATAAGCTGGCCTCATATATTCCACCTCCAGGCCTTCCCACCGTCCCGGCAGGAGCGGCTTCATCTCAGGGTTCAATGTCACATGCACCAACGCTGTCCTGAGGTCCATATACAACCTCTTCAATTGCAAACTATATATGACATCGCTGTCTTTCCAATCCAGATCAGGCTTCTCGCTCTTGAAGGTTTTAAGCAGCTTCTCTAGTCGGTACGCATTGGTGGTGTTGATTTCGCCGTAAATATCTATATACTTCGTTCTGTAGTATACGAACTCTTCCAGCCTTTTCCTCGTGACTTTGTTGAGTTTATCCAAATTCTCCATACGATACTCGCTTCTGAAGCGGATCTTGCAGGCGTAGAGGTTGACTAACGACTCTCTGGACCTGATGAAGAGCACTTTGTTGGACTCCGAGATCTGGTAGTCTTTGTAGTTGTTGTGGATGCACCAGTAGTAACCGTCGACGGCCGGGCTGAGGGTGAAAGTCTGCTTGTGGTCGTCACTTCTGCTTATGCTGACCTCAGAGGAGTAGATGGTGCGGGAATCGGTGAAACATCTGAAGAAGTCCTTTTTTATCGTGTCATTGACGGTCAGTATTATTTTGTTTTCCCTGCGAAAATAAAATTTTGACAAATTATTATTTTACATAAGATAGACCTAATACGAAGTCATTTGCATTGGTACCTGTCACCTATTTCTACCGCCAACTAGCAATGTTTGCATACTGTGGTTTCAAACCATAGTATGCAAACATTGCTAGAGTGCGAGAAGCAGTGAAATTACTGGGTAATGTGACAAAATATCTATAAGTTTGGCAATGCGTCAGTGATATCCTTGTGATATTACGAGCGTCTTCAGGATGCGCTTGTGAGAAATGACGCTAACTATGTTTGTTTTTCGACCTGACTTAATAAAAAAAAAATAATACTCGTAATATTTAAAGATATATGGTGCGGGTACGTAATAAAAGTTTAACATATGCGTTATAGAATTGTATTTATGTAATAAAAATTCTTGGTTCTCTTATTTTTTATGTTCATATAAGTATAGAAGAACTTTTAAAATAGTATTTTCTTTATAACCTTTTCATTATAGTTTTGAACATCAACTGTATTTCTTGAAAACAAAAACATTAACAGGCATTAAATTTAGCATTTGCAAAACTATTGTTTGATAATTTCTCGAATACACAGAACGTTAGAAAACCGATATCTGCCTAAATTTGACAACCAACTGTGAACTTAATTATTCGTACTTAGAGTGCATTATCGATTGCTTGTGTACCATTTCATGCATGACGTCCTTAACCATCATTATATGATTAGATCGATGACTCGATCCAAACAATTCGTTTACACCTTCCATGTGACAAAGACAAACAACATATTAACAATGGCATACCAGTTAACGATGAGCTCCAAGCTAATATTCTTCAACTGCACCGGCCTCTCGCAGATCACGTCGAAGAAAATGTATGAACTGTTGACCAGATACCAGAAGTCGTTACGGACTGCACCCAGGGTAGCGTCATTGGAAAACCGGTTTTTTTGGAAGTGCCATTCCGATTTTGGTATCTGAAATTATTATCAATCAGGCGTTTTTAAGCTAGAACAATGCTATTACTGGAAAAAAGGTGGTTTTGAAAAAAGAAAGGTTCTTTTTGATAAATTTGCACATCTTATACGTTGACCTGCCTGCGAAATAAGTAGCTTAAAGCACTTGTGTTACGAATCTCAGGCAACAGAATATAATACTTAGATACATATGAAAAACACCCAGATCTAGAACAAATATTCATCATATAAATATGTGCTCTGGGTGGGGATCGAACCCACGACCATTGGGGCACAAGACAAGAGCACTACTCAATGCGCCATCGAGACCATTTTTGAATTATTATGTTATTCTTGTAAACCATTGGGTAGCAGCAGAGTAGAACACCAAGTAATTCCCCTGTGCCAGGTATCGTAAAAGGTGACTGAGGTACCAGAGTCGACAAATGGTGTTACATCCAGTGAAAGCAGCACAACGCAAATACCGCTTGTATTGGGTGGAAGGGAATGGATAGCAGTCTCCTCATCATGAAGCTACTCTTTACGTTTGGCGGCCAAACGCAGCAATTATAAGCAGAAATCTATTTTTCTTTGAGAGGGATATATCAAACAATTGATTTGCCACTGCTAACATAACGATGATGATGGGAGATATTGTTTTAATTTTCTGCAACAAACAATCGAGATGAAGAACTATGTTTTCAGAGGTAGGTCCCATACAGATGTTGTTTGTGGTTCCAACTTCACTCTCAGCTACCGGTAATCCCTAATGTTTATTGCTGCGTTACGTTTCGGAGGGTAGGAATGGCAGTCAAATTGAGATATTACTAGGCAATATGAAATCTTTAAATCACAAGGTTGGCAACGTGCTAGCTATGGGATACAGCAAACAATTAACGTAGGTAAGTGATCATTTAATATATCATATATAGATGGCATAAATTCAATTGTGTCAAGGAACAATGTGCAGGTTTCAAGAAGAACAAAAAAGAAAATAAAAATAAATACTTTGTTATTTGAAAAGCTTTTTTTACTATGGTTAACCTGTTTTTAACAAATAATATTGAAATTGAATTCTCTTATACTTGAAACTATTAACAAAAATCAACTTGCGCCAATTGATATTTAGACCGTCGGTATACTAGCGGCCCGACCTGGTTTCGCACAGATGGACAATTGTTTTAAAAATTTGGGTTAAACATATCTGAATTAGCTAAAACTGATCATAGTCTTGAAAATCTTTTTCCCACGACCCCACCCATTATCAAAAATCTTAAAAAATGTTCGATAATAGATGATTGTAATATCCTAACAAAATGATAAAAAAATACTGACCGGCGAATTCGATTACATTATTACAATTTTAGAAAGAATTACTATTATTTCTAAGAGAAAAATATAGCCTATGTTGTTTAAGAATAATGTATTATTCTAATGAAGATTCTTGCTCTAAAAATAACGATACTTTCATGTAACTTTTCATCCCCCTTAATGACCCCTTAAAACTCTTATTTCGAGTGAAAAAATAGCTTATATCCTTTCTCAGTGTCTAAAAATTGTCTGTGCCAAATTTAATCAAAATCGGTTGAGAGGTTTAAGCGGGAAAGCGTAACAGACAGACAGACAGAGTTTTGAAAGTAACATTAATTATAGTATATATAGTAAGGAAGTAAGGATTAGTAAGGATTCATGACAAACATACAAAAAATCAACATTTCCTCTTGTTATGCTAGTGTAGATTATATTCTTGCTCTGTGTCTTTTCGCAGCGTGGCATTTAACTATGTTTGCAGTCCTCTCGAACTTGGTACGGCCTAAAGTACCTATACTACTTTACTTTTGTTTATCGCTGGATAATATAATAAATAAATAAGTTTCCTCAACATCACAATCATTTTCCTGATTCTGTAATAAGTCGTAGGAATAGAGGAATCGCAAATATACTACTTAAATACATATATTTAACACCCAGACACAGAACAAATACAAATATCACCATATTAATTTTCCTGGGTGGACATTAGATTGGGGCTTATAATATTAATAATGTAGTATTATATGTAATATTTACACAACATTAACCTGAGGTAAGTCACAGATAATAGACGAATCACAGATATAATATTTAAATACCTTTTTTTCACACCCAGACACAGAATAAACATTGGGTGAGGATTGAACTTAAGACCCTCGGCGCATAAGATACGATCATTAACATCAGCGCCATTCGATTTGTCTTGACAATAGTCTTGATATAGTTTAGTGTTGATTAATATTTGTATTCCCCTTATTTTATTTTTTGTATGTATATTTAAAAGAAAAAGGGAAAAAAATGAGTAGATCAGCGTTTTGAACTTTTAGGACCAAATACGGATAAACCGTGTCTCACTAAAAATATAAATGTCTTTTATTATGATGGTTTTTCATGCATATAAGTCATTTCCTATATCTCGGCGACCTCTAAAAATTAAGTGTCCAACATTAGATATAGTCTATACTGAATGAATAGGATATCCAAATGTAATTAAGTGATTAGCGATAATAATTATTGCTGTTAAAGCTAATTAATTGAAGGAATCAAGTGTTTATATATTGCAACACATCCTTATTTAAAAATGGCTCAATTTTATGCTTACGGATTCGAATTTCGTGTAAATACAACAAAAAACTGTGCATGTATAATGCCAAAATAGTTCATCATGATCATATCAGCCATAATAAGTCTACTGTTGGATATAGGCCCCCCCAATATAGGAGTATTCATGCCCATAATTGCCGCACTGAGCAGACGTGGTGACAATCGCAAAGCACAAGTTCGTGACGAGGATACAGCTACCCGTCCTTGCCCTGTAGAATTTATGGTGCCCTGTTTCAGATGGGTATACCGCCATCTGTCGGTTCCGGTACCTCAGTCGCCTCTTACACCTGGTACAAGAAGAGTAACTATTTTACTTCGCCGGTCCCCTCGGATAAAATAATTTTATTTATGATTATGGTAGTAGAAAATCAACTGTTTTCAGAATAACAAAACGTTTAATAAATTGTGTCTGTTCGTGGGCCATATAAGCCAATGAGTTTGTGTGCGTTGTAGATGTATTTCATCATACATTTCGTTCTTTGGTATTTCTCCTGTCGGATGTTTTCCTCAAGGAAGGAAACATTTCGCGCTTGCAGGCATGGTGGCAATCACAGAAAGTAGCTTTACAACGAGAATTTTGCCGCCCGTCCCCGCTCCATTGACTTTGAGCTATCCTATCTTTAGAAATACAACCACTGAGGTAATGAATTGAGAAGGTAGCCTCTTACGACATCTGGTCCAGAAGGAAGGTATTTTCCTACACTGCCGGTACCCCTTGGTATATACAGTATGCCATATGTATGACATGTGCCTCAGAGAACGTCGTTAAATTTACAGCAAGAGTCTATACATTCAACAAAAACAATCATACACACTCACAAACTAATAATAAATAAGATTTCTCACCTCAGTCAGACCGCTGATCTCCTCAAACTCGACGAGAGATTGATCTTGATTCGTCACAACCCCGAGAGGAAACATCGGCAACGATCCTGATAAACTCAAGGACGGATGATTAGAGAACCTCCAGCCTCTATTCACCAGTGACCCTCCCCTCTTGAAGCACATATCCTGCGCCTGTCGCCATGTGGCTCTCACTGGGCCTCCGCCTACACCCGTCACCGGGGCTAAACAAGTCGCGCTGGGACTATAGAACCTCCACGAGCCTCTGAAGTCCGTACAACCCTCAATTTTATCATCATCATCGTTGTAAGGCTTCACGAAGCAGTACCTGTAATGCTTCCCATCGCACCTCGTTGCCGTGAAGTTACTGACCGGGTCTATGACCACACACAACTCCTCGTCGATACCGAGTGACGAGTCATATTTGACATCAAAAGTGGTTAATAATATGTCTCCGGTTGAGTCTGTATACGACCAATCAATAAACGGACCACCAGGGTACTTAGATTTGTATTCCGTCCACAAAACTTTGTTTGTTCTTGGCAAGTCTATGCTGTTGTACAATTTGGCTGTATACAAGTTTCCGGTGCAGTCATTAAAGCTTTCAGAGAATGTTTCTGGGCCTTTCTGTCGGTAGCATATCGGGTCTCCATCTTTGGGGTTCGCTAGGGAGAACCCTATTGGGCACAAAGGACTCCTCTTCGTAGAAGCTGCGTCTGTGTGCGTCCATGTCATAAATATCAACGTGTAAATAAACTGGATTGCCCTTTGTGTTCGCATCTGTAACAAAAACTGATGTTATTCCTGTGATCTGACCGCTCTTATCTAATCGGTCTCGTTGGAGATAGTGCGATCAATCATGCACTTAACGCAATTACAGATATTTCGTATTATCATCTCTGATTGGGCCAGTATAGAGCCTGATCTGAACGAATCATTTCATATCTTTAGTAGGTAATTACACTGATATTCCCGTTGGATCGTGCGTCACACGCCTGCCATCAACTATCCATAGTAGTATTGTCAATGCGAAAGTAAATTTGTCTGTGTGTCACACATGTCCGTCATTGGTAATTAGCCAGAAATATATCATGAAGGTTGGCGTTGGTTTCCGACATTAGGATAGCGACACACACATAACTTCTCCTAATAATAATAACCATTACAAAAAAATTATTAGCGAAATCGGCCCAAGCGTGCGTGTTGCGGCAACTCAGTGAAAAAGAGATTTATTTTTATAAATGTATAGTTGCAATGTTCTATGTAGTAGTACTTTCAATATTATATACCAAAATTTTTCATAATTTATAAAAACATATTCATATCTTGACATTCCATTAAAATTAATTCATTAAAATATAAAGATAAATAATACCCATACAAATAAATACAAATGTATTGTCGGTTAGTAATATAAATATCACGCACTTTAAGAAAATATAGGACAAAATATACTTTCTCTGTCTGTTGCAACTAATTATTGAAATTACCAAACCAATTCATCATCATCATCAGAGCAGCCGTCACATGTCCTCTGCTGAAAATAGTCCTCCTCAAGAAAGGGGGGATTTACCCGTAATTATCCCCGTCTTGTTGCAATTTAGCTAAACTACTTCGGCGAGATATACCGCCATGTGTCGGTTCCGATACTTTGGAATTCTATTCAGCCGCTACGTCACGGCACACCGAACTGATTACCGGACGCCATTAAACTATACTTTGTAGATTTTCCAATTCATTAGGTCGACAGACAAGCATACAGTCCGCGTGATATTACGCGTCAACGCCGCCTTTAGACATTTTTTTTTTTTCGGACGAACCAGTGCTGGACGACTCAGGCGTCAATTCCAGCGCCACCGAAAAAAGAGGGCGGGGCCTCTCATAGATGAGAGGTCCGATGCCCGTATACATCCTGCGTGCCCCGGTGCGGTCGCGCCCGCAATGGCTCGCGAGATTTGAGCGGGACCGACGGCGCGTCCGAGGGCACCTCTAGAGGCTCGACCTAGGCTCGGCCGCCGTCGTTGGGGTTGAATTTACTATGAATTGTAGCAAAAGAGGACGGACAGATTGAGCCCAACAGCCCTAGGGCTGTCGGTTATCGCTCGTAGGGGCAGGGACTTCACGCGTTCGCCGGCGAACGCAGTGTACTGCTCTGTTGTACGAGTGCATGTGGAGTGTAAGTAATTGTGTTGTGCCAGTAAGAGGGCGAGGAAGGGCTGCGATTTTCGCGGTTATATCATCGGGAGGGTCATCTAAGACGTGACGCGGTCTACGGTATCGGGCGCGTTTAGACATTTGTCATATCACAAAGATATAGGCTACTATGTTTCCAACCATGTGACTTGATGCTATTATGTCACTTTCGCCAGTAATTTCACTGCCTTTCACCCGTCGAAACAGATATACAAATGTAGTTGGTGCAGAGACACAAAAGTAGTAAGTAGGCTGCAGTGCTTACAATCAAGCGGACTATTTGCTTGTTAGTCGACCTGGTGTAATAATAAAAAAGGACATGTCTAATTCGTCCTACTGTTCTTTGTATGCTGAGATTCAGTGCCATCTCTACATTTTGTTAGTATTAAGCAATCAATCGACCACATTCCTTCCGTGGTGGTTTGCTGAGTGTTATTAATTTGAATTGATAATGAAAGAACGTTATCTTAGTATGAAAATATTACCTTAACTTGAGTTTCCTATACCACCGAGATAATATGATAAACTCGTAGTTCATATTTTAATAGAGAATCAAATTAATCTATATCTATGTAAATAAAAATATGGATACCTATTTATCTAGGTTAAAGCAACACGCGTCATCGGCTGGACCGATTTTGGTGTTTTTTATCCCTACCTTCATTATAAATGCCAAAGTAACTCTGTCTGTTTGTCTGTCTGTTACGCTTTCCCGCTTAAACCTCTCAACCGATTTTGATGAAATTTGGCATAGACAATTTTTAGACCTTGAGAAAGGACATAAGCTATTTTTTAATTCGAAATAAGGGTTGTGAGGGGTCGAAAGGGGGATGAAAAGTTGTATGGAAGTGTCGCTATTTTTAGAGCTAGAAACTTGAAACTTTTTTTTCAGACCATTGATTCGATATAAATAAACATGACATTCAAAGTTTATATAAGTTTAGGTAAAGAGGTATGGTACCCAATAAAAGTATTCCACGCGGACGAAATCGCGGGCACAGCTATTTTGAACTAAATGTGTGCCGTGAGGGACCAGCAGAGCCGCGAGGTACCGTCTGAATGGAATAGTACCTCCCACTGCACCAGGTGTCGTAAAGGTGACTAAAGTACCAGAACCGACAAATGGCGGTATATTCACCAGAAACAGCGCAGCTCAAATGCACAGGGCGGGGATGCGCAGCAGCATCCCCGTCGCGATAGCTGCGTTCTACGATTGCCAACACGCTCCCCAGCGCGGCAATTATGGGTAAATAACCTCCTTTCTCGGAGAGGTTTGTGTCCAGTAGTAGACTTCCAACGGCTGGTATGGTGATGATGATAAATGTATGTTGCGCGGACAATAAGAAAATTTGACGATCGTATGCTTACGGAGTGATTAATAAAATGAGTTCTGTATACTTTAAAATAAATGCATCTGTAGAGTTGTATTTTCAAGTCATACCAATCGGAATTCAATGTTCGCAGTTATTTAAGGACTACGTCTACCGATTCTGCAAAATAATATCAAATTAACAAATTCACACATCTCATACGTAAATCTGACTCCGAGATAGATCACTTAAAGCACTTGCGTCACGGACATCTGACAACTGAGAAATCACATTATAATACTTAGACATTTAACATCCAAGTAGAAGACAGACACAAATATCCACCGTATAAATGTTTGTCCTGGGTGGGAATCAAACCCACAACCCTGGGCGCACAAGATGGATCACTATTGCGCCATCGGGCCCGTAAAAGATTTACAAACAAGATAATTGAACGAAGAACAGAAAACAGTCAACTACAGAAATAATAAAAAAATACTATTTTCACTTAATAATTACAAATTTTAATGTCATTCCTTATCTCAGAATCAAGTATATAAATGAGATGTTGTGAGAATTTATTAATTATTGTATTATGTATTTATTATTTCTTTTGTTAATATTCAGAATCGACAGCCCTACAGTTCTGACCTTAAACACCACAAAACCAAACACCGGTCGATTCACAATCACCCGGCAATAATAATCGGCTCACCTTCGCTACAGTCAAGCGTGATCGACCTGCCCGCTGTCACCGCACATTTTCCCCTCTCCGCGACCTCTCCCCCTTTCGAGATAAGGCCGACTGTTGCCCGCCAATTGCAGTTCTCACGGAGATAAAATCCCGATGTTCCGCTAGCTTGTCTGAAAGAGAAAGAAATACTGTTAATAATCAGATAAAGCTGGTGTAAACTCAACAGTATTCTGTTAAGTATTTTTATAGAGATCTTTTTATTTCGCAAGAGTGCTCAAGGGACAAGTGGGTTCGATTCCCTCATAAACCCAAAAACATAATTTATTTTGAGTCTAGGAGTTTGTTGAATTTTCACTGTTTTTATTTCTTCAATATAATTGACCAGACTCCGTATTAGGTCGCTTAAATCACTCGTGTTGCGGACGCCAGACAACAGAAGAATCACAAATGTACTATTTAAATACATATATTTAACACCCAGGCACAGAACAAACACAAATATTATCATATAAATATTTGCTTTGTATGGGAATCGAATCCACGACCTTTGGCGCACAATATAGGATCACGTGTCGACGACGATCAATGTTCTGGCCAACGTACTAGAATACTTATTAATATAACCCATAAGGAGACCCATAATCCTTAATAATTTAGGGTGTCCGGCAGAACTGTCTGCGCTGTCCGACCATTAGGTTTGACGACCTGGCAACCCTACACAGATCTAATGCCTGTTTGTCGACTTGGTCTAATAAAAACAATTACGAGGAAATATTGTTTAAAAGTGGATAGAGGAATACTGTATTATTATTTGACGGGTCCGATAGCGCAGATATTAGGGATCTGATCTTGCGCGCCAGGGGTCGTGGGTTCGATTCCCACCCAAAGAAAATATTTACATGATGATATTTTGATTTGATCTGTTTAAGTAGTATATTTGATTCCCCTGTTGTCTGGCTTCCGTAACACAAGTGCTTTAATTGACTTTCCTCGGGCTCACATCAATGTATGAGATGATATGAGAATTTATTATTATTATTTACTGTTTTAAATAATACAGCATAACAAATATTTTGTAACTGAATATGGACGTTTTTACAAATAACAATTACAAGTCTTAGTAACATTTTTAACAAGCGGTCAATGTAAAGTGCAGCTTCCGTTACAACCTCAACATTAAAATAACTGTTCGCTATAACATTGCACTTAATGAGAACGGTAATGAGAAACATTTTGAGAATTCCGGTTATTAAAATGTCGACATTCCCAAGTTAATAAAAAAAACTTGCAACTTGTGATATAAAAAAATAAATTGTTTTTTATGTTTTGTTTTATACACTAACATAACACCATCTCCAGAGGCGCTGTAATTTACGCCTGAGTAGTTGAAATTCAGCAAAAGGTTCTACAAAATAAAAGACAGCCATAGCTTTAAGTACATACAACACCAAAATGGCCGTGTAGTACGAGCAGACTAGAATAGCACTTCCCTGTGTATCAGGTGTCGTAAGAGGTGACAGGTACTGGCGCCGATAGATGGCAATATATCCACCCGAAACATATTAGCTCAAACACAACAGGGCAGGGATAAGCAGCAGAATTCCTGTCGTTAATATACGCTCTGTGATTGCCACCACGCTTGCCCAGTGCGGAATTTATGGGCATATTCCCCCTTTTTTGGGGCATCTATGTCCAGCAGTGGACGTTATTCAGCAGCTATGGTGATGATGATGGCTTCTAAAGTGGCTCCCTCTATAGAAACAAGATTTTCACGGGCCCGGTGGCGCAGATGGTAGTGATCCTATCTTAGGCGCCAACTGTCGTAGCTTCGATTCCTACCACCACAACGGTACGATGATATTTGTGATTCCTCAGATGTCTGACGTCCGTAACACAAGTGCTTTTAGCGACATACTACGGAGTCAAGTGAATACATAAGATGTGGGAAGAAAAAAAAGTTAAGTGTTCAAGATTCTAAACTTAAATTAATCACCAAGGTCTAAAACCATTTACAATTGTAACAAATAGGGATAATTTGGGCTCATTAATGTCGCCAGCGTGCTCCGGATCAATTCTCTGGATGTCACGCGTCACATGTCATCATTATGATAACCATTGTAAGTCCTCTGCTGGACATTGATCTCTACAAGAATAGGGGGTTTTTGCTTATTATTGCCGCGCTGGGCAATCGCAGAGCGCAGCTTTTGCAATGCGGATGCTGCTGCCCATCCCCATCCTCTGCGACTGAGCTACACTGTTTCAGATGGATGTACCGCCATCTGTCGGCTCTGGTGTCTTAGTCGCCTCTTACGACACCTGGTACAGAGAGAGATGGAATAGTAGGTACTATTCTACTCGACCGGTACCTCTTAGCTTCACGCATCGAAAACGTAAGACATTCTACCTAGTCTATATTATATTATACTAGTTATTATTGCTAATCATTAGTTTGAATGGTTCGACGATGGCGACAAATCGGATAAACCAATAGTTAATTGAACTCAATGACTAGGAGCGAGTTCCTATTACGTCAGGGGCCAAAACGCTTTTTTATTGGAATTCGTCTTTTTTTACGTCACGAATGAACTCTATCGAATCCTTCATCATCATTTGTTTATGTATCACCACAGCATCGGCAGAACATCCGCTGCTAGACCCAGGCATTCCCAAGAAAGATAGCGTTTTGCCCGTAATTGCCGCGCTGGGCAGGCGTAGCTGCAATCGCACTTTCTTTGCAACGGGTATTCTGCTGCCCGTCACCGGCCTGTTAAATTTGAGCGACGCTGTTCTGTATGGATATACCGTCATCTGTCGGTTCCGATGTCTTAGTTACGACGTCTGATATATATGGAGGTACTTTTCTACTCTGGCGGTACTCAACGGCGTGTTTGATTTTCAAAATCTATGTTAACCACAAAGGTCGGAAGCTATTAGAATTGTAACTAATAGGGGGTAATTTGGGCTAATCAATGGCGCTAGCGTGATCCGGGCCGATTACTCTCCGGTCGTCACGCGTCACATGTAAGAATTAGTAATTACCGTCATTCATTTGTTTGAATGGTTCGACGAAAACGGCAAATCGGATAAACCAATAGTTAATTGAACTGATCGACTAAGAACGATATCCTGTTACGTCAGATATCAGATACGTTTTATATTGTTATTTGCAATAACTCAAGTACTAAAACTCTATACCCTTAACAGAAATAACGTGATGGCGCTACGGGACCGTAAAAAGTTGCTAAGGTGGAGTTCATTGAATTAAGTCTACCTGTAGTGACTAGCCCAGGACTTGAAACTAGATATAGAGGGTTCGTTTATAGGAATCACTGTCATCTGCGCCATCATGGCTTCGTATTTTTGTACATTTGTGCCTGGACTAAAACAAAACTTTGTAAAATTTCTTTCACAGCTCTGAAGTGGTATGTTCAGAGGATAACATAAGCTATTTATCCCCATATTCTTTGCGTGAAATCTCGAAGCGCTGCTAGCTATTATTGAACAAGAGATTGGGAGGACATTAAAAGGGGCTTTTATCTATAATGACCAAGCTGGAGAATTCAATTAGCGGAAAGTATTAGGACGCGGAGATTGCATTTGATCTACGCTGTTTCAGTTGAATACACCGCATTCTTTCGGTTCCCATACATCAGTACGGGACCAAGCATAGAGCGAGGTACTTGTCTCCCCTACCCATAACGATCCAGGGCTAATTTATTTAATATTCGTTCAGAAATAATGATAACGTTCTTAATATTTCCTAACGTAAAAGCGTTCACTGCTCATAATAAAACTTTTTTATTATTAGACCAGATCGACGTACAAGTATACAGTCCGCGTGAGAGTAAGTGTCACTGTAGCATTTAGAGGCTTGTAACATCACAAAGATATCACCAACACGTTGCCAAACTTGTGATCTGAAGGTATTACGCCATATTGCCTTGTAATTTCACTGCCTCTGTCACCCTTCAGACCGGAACATAGCAATGCGTACACTGTTATTTGGCGGTAGGAATACTCGTAAGTAAAAGTGAGTTACTAATACAGACGTCCATTTGTATGAGGTCTAACTCAAGTAAACAAGGTTTATTTAACTAAAAAAAAATTAACGTTTCGGTTATAATGCGGCATGCGTTGTCAAGAACGATCACAAAAAAATTAAAAGATAAACAAACGGCGTTTAAATCTGTAAAATAGTAGTTTTATTATGAAAACTTTTTGACAACAGTTTAAAACACTAAAGATCTTCGCTATCTTCAACGATCACCTGTCACAGCGTTACATAAACTCAGAATTAATATAAATCACTAGGGTCAAAAACAATCTGAATGAAACAAGTAGGTGTAATTTGGTCTCATTAATGGCGCTAGCGTGATCCAGGCCGATTTATCTCTGGCGACGACGTCACATGTAAAAACTGGTAATTAACGCTATTCATTTGTTTGAATGCTTCGACGAAAAGACAAATTTAATGAACCAATAGTTAATTTAATGTATCTAAATAAAAAAGACTCGAAAATGTTTACTCGATAAGATAATTATTTCTTTGTTTTGTTTTTAATTATCAGGGCCTGATTTCTGTAAAGTAGGGGATAAGTGGCATCGGGAAGTTAACAAGACGTATCTCTTTCTTCAATCTACATGTATAAAAATTAACACTAACTTCCTTAGGTCTCTGCGTAACGCATGAACAACTTTGCCGAATTTACTATTCCTTTGTTTTTGTTCTTTCAAGGAGAAAGTTCGTAACATTTTAGAAAACTAAACGCTCATATGACAAACCGCCGTGGGGTACCGGCAGAGTAGAATAGTACATCCCTCTGGAACAGGTGTCGTGAGAAACGACTAAGGTACCGGAACCAACAGATGGTGGTACATCCATCCGGAACAGCACAACTTAAATACTGGGTAGGGATGGGCGGCAGCTACTTCGTCGCGAAGTTGTGCTCTGCGATTGCCATCTCGCCTGCTCAGCGAGGGAAATATGGGAGAAAAACCCCCTATGTTAGGGAAGCCTATGCCCAATAGTGGGCTATTTATGTTTGATGTGATAATGATGAAACGCTTATATTGACTTTTGCTATGACAAACTTTTTTAAAGAATTTATGTTCATTTATTATAGTTTGTTATGTTTTAAGGTCAAATAAGGTTTTTTCTTTTTCAAAATAAATAATTTCCCACAATATATCATACATCGACCTGATTCCGTGATAAGTCTGACATCAGGCAACAGAGGAATCACAAATATACAAATTAAATACATATATAGAACGTCCTATAACATCATAGAAATATTTTTCCTGGTTTAGGATCGAACCCACGTTCTTTGGTGCACAAGATAGGATCATTGCCATCTGTGCGGTCGGGCCCGTCAATGAAGTATGTCGTTAAATTTTAACACAATTGTACGTTATTTCAATTACACTATGTAATCACGCACGTCTTAAGTACTATCATATGAGAATGAATGTAGTTACTACAAGCAATAAAACTCATTTAACAACCTTTTTCGTCACCGATCATTTTCAGTCTCTCCCAAGAAACATTACTCCAAATGTTCATTCAAACCTAAATATTTGAGAGGCATATAAAGTTTATTTTGCTTTTTCGAAAAATATCCCTAAAATATTCATATATATCATATGATATGATGGGTCAGTTGACGCCGATGATAGTGATCCTATGTTGTACGCCAAGGGTCGTGGGTTCATCCCCACCAAGGACAAATATTTAATGATGAATATATATATTTAGGAATATATATATCCATGTGTAGGTGTTTTATAAATACGTTACTTAGTATTATATTTGTAATTACCTAAGGTAGATCTCACACAAAGATTGTCGGTACCTCAATCTCATCCATTTTTTCCGTCAAATAGCAGTGTGTACATTGTTGTTTCGATTTGAAGGATGAGAGATGCAGTGAAATTACTAGGTGATGTGACATTATATCTTCTAAGGTTAGCAACACGCTAGTGGTATCCCTGTAATATTACGAGCGTATATAGGCTGCAATGTATGCTTGTTTGTCGACCTAGTTTAATAAAAAGATTACTCTGTTGACATCAGAATGTCTGAGTGCAGTCAATGTGTGAGACGTTGTATGTATTTATTTATTATTTTATTTCGATGGGTATTCAAAATGATACAAACAATGCAATTACTATTCTAGTAAAACGATGTGGCGTTCAGTTATGCAGGTTCTAAGAAATATACAAAGTACCTACAAACAATCAGTCAGACGTTTACGAGAGAACTTAAAGAGCTCTTGACAATGCTATCTAAATATATATTCAGTCGTAAGGAAAATAAGTGTCATTGCAGCACGTCTCTCTTATATGCATTATTTAATAAAAATGCGGTTTTATAATTATAAACGAATGAACATTTGTATACAAAATAAAACAACTTCATTTTTAAAAATTAACAATACTCGTTATATTAATTTAAGAAATAAAGACAGTTTTTACCTACCCATCTCCAGAATAAATATATTAAATGCTTTTTAATATATGGCTATTAAATTGTACAACGAATTACCCACAGACATTATATTTGCCTTTGGGAGGCCTATGTCCCGCAGTGGACTTTCAAAGGCTGGTATAATGATGATTGATGATGCTAACATGTGAAAACGAAGAGCTCCGAAAATATGCAGGCGGTTAAGCTTATCTTGGCTCATTTACATATGTCGCCTTTTGTTCTTTCTTTCTATTTTGTTTTTTTTACACTTCCACACAGCTTCCAGCCTGCGTCTTTGTAATCGAGGGTTTTTCTTTTATTTTATGAAGTCTGCTTGTTGATAAACGTGACCGCAGCCTATAGACACACGTGTCATCACAAAGATCGTATCGCTAACCTTGTGAACTAAGGACACTATGTCGCATTTACTCAGTAATTTCACTGCCTCTCTAACCCTTCCAACCGGAACACAGCAACTTCAACACTGTTATTTAGCAGTAGAAGTAGGGTAGGAGTGAGGTAGGAAAGTGGGAACATGTGGTAGTATATGTGGTGGTATAAGTGGGAAAAGTGTGGTACCAATGCAGATGATCTTTGTAACACTTTATCGCATTCCTATAAAACTGTTTTAATTCCGCGAAATATTCCATGTTACAAATATCGGACACATCGAGAAAATAAAAAGCCAGATCAATCCCATAGGAACATGTTTTTTTTATATTAGTAAGGATATAAAAGTGACTGTCTATTTTTCGCCAATTCATGGGTTACCCATGAACCGATATTTATGGAATACCATAACCGACAGATCAAATGCACAAGGCAGGGATGGACAGCAGCATCCACGTCGCGTGTGTTCTAGGATTGCCATCATGCTTACCCAGCGCGGCAATTATAAACAAAATTACCCCTTTCTTGGAGAGGTCTATGTCGAGCAGTGGACTTCTAATAACTGAATATGACGATGATGATGATGACACAGACTGAAACGTGTCACGAATCGTGTCACGGACTGACAAGCAAAAGAATTAAGTTCAACAATTTCTGAACCACGCTAAAACCTTGACAAGAATTTCAAAGATCTAAAACTAAAAAAGAAAATCTAAAACCTATATAGAAACCTATATCAAAATATCAGTATATTCCTTGATTGGCAATTCAAAAAGTAAATTAGATTTATTACGAAAGAATCTACGTTTTTATTTAATTTTAACGAGAGATATATAGAACATGTATGAGACAACGTGTTCGAAATAACATGAGTACGTTTATTACACGATTTACATTTGTTTTAATTAGGCAAATATTTTCTTAAATGTTAAAACTAAAGTCATCATACGTCATAAAACGCAATGCTAAAATAAAATGTCGGTTCTTTCCCTCAGTCTTATGTATGAGGAAAGTTACCACTAAAACACGTGTTATGTTCACCTAATATTTGTAAATTTGTAAATGAGTTACTGCACCACTTAAACAATTTAGATACATAAATTAAGTTTAAGAATATAATGATCTATGAATATTCGCTTATTTTTGAAGCAAAAAAATATTAAATAATCTTTTATTAATACGTGGAGTTAAAAACTTTTTCGGTAGTCAACTCATCAACCTACCTAAATGTGTAATTTTTTTACAGACAATTTTGAGTTTAAGCTCTTTTCTCTTGTCTCGCTGTTATAGATTAATATTGATTGTAAAGTTTTGTCAGATTTGGGCACGATAGTCTATTGCCGTGTATATTACTTTTTAAGGAAATTTCACAAAAGAATGAAACCGTTCAAATTAATGTAAATAAAAAGTGCATAAAGCTATTTCTTTGCTATTTGAATGACACATTCGCATATTTTGTACGCCAGGGGTCGTGGAGTCGTTTCCTACACAAATCAAATATTTATATAATGATATTTGTGTTAGTCCTGTGTCTGGGTGTTAAATATAAGTATCTGTTGTCTGGCATCTGTAACACAATTGCTTTAAAAGACTTACCACGGAGTCAGGTCAATGTATGAGATGTTGTGGGTATTTATTATATTATTATTGTTACGATATTGGCACTGAGAAATCACAAATATAATATCTAAATATTTAGCACCCAGACACAAAAAAAGTACAAATGTCATCATATAAATATTTTAATAATAACCCGTGACTCCTGGCCCACAAAATAGGATCACTAGCATCTGCGCCAACGGGACCGCCATCAACCTAAAATTGTATAAATACATTTGTAATAAAATGAATATCTCAAATCACTTGCGCTCACCAAAAATATATCGAATAAACCATTCTAATCAAATAAATTATTTATATCTTTAGAAAGTAGTCACTGAGTATTTGTAATCTGGCTCGACCATTGCAAAAACGATGTTACTGTTGAATTTGACTTGATTCTGAGATTACATTATAACTTCTAATGATGCTAAATCGTCTGAATAAAATAGTTAATTTCTATAGTAAACTACTCATAGCAGGCCGACAAGGTCCCGTTTCACTGGACACTCGCTCGTGATCTTTGACTCGTCGCTTTTTGGCTGACAACTTCGCAAGTACACGCTAATTTTAGTCAGTTGTCATACTTTGCGAATGTAGTCACACAATGTCACCGTGATTTGAACAAGGACTCCATTATAGTGCAACAGTTACTATTTATGATATCTTTGACATTTTATTATCAATTTATTTTTTATTATTGTATTTGTGAATGTTCGTATGAATTGTCATGTGGTACCGGCAGAGTAGACTAAACCCTCCCCCGGTGTCGTAAGAGGCGACTAATGTACCAGAACCGACAGATGGCAGTATATCTATCCGGAACTGTGTAGCTCAAATGCACATGGACAGCAGTAATAATGGGCTTAATCCCTCCTTCGTGGGGATGTCCATGTCCAACAGTGGACTTTCGATGGCTGATATAATGATGATAATAAAGAATATTTCCATGTCCCGTTTTGTTTTCGTGTTATGATCAATTATTGTTAAAACATTTATGTGAAATTTATGTTAACATTAAGCTAGCAAGCTACTTGGACTCTCTACTACCTGTTAGTATTTTTAGTTCTTCCTGTTACATTCTCGACAGTAAAATAAACAAGTAGATACTGTCACAACCACGATTGCATTTTGTGCATAAGCAAAGTTGACTACACCAATCCAATGGCCAAGCTTGGGTAAAAAAGTGAAGTACATACATCTACAGTCATAATTTTCATTGTCGTCGGCACATCCGTGAGGTACCGGCAGAGTAAAATAGTACCTCCTCTTGTACCAGGTGCCGTAAGAGACAACAACGGTACTAGAACCGACAGATGACGGTATATTCATCCACAATAGAGTAGCTCAAATGCTACGCTCTAGGTTTGCCAAAACGCTTACCCAGCGCAACCATCCAGCAGTGAACTTCCAATGACTTATATGATAATGAAGGGATAATGTGCAGTTTTACGGGGAGAAAATAAAAGCAATAACTTTGTTATAACTTTATTATTTAAAAAGCTATTTTCGATTATGTTTAAGTTGTTTTTAACAAATGTTATTGTAATTGAATCCTCTACTAGAAACTATTAACAAAAATAAAGAAATACAAGAATGTTTTCCCGTATGTCTCTTACGCCAATTGAGTTTCTGATGTGATTGCGTTCTGTAACTATATGTTTTGTACCAAAAGCCAGTTCACAACAATCAATGTAATCATTCAAGTAATAAAAAGTGAACAAATATTAAATGCCTTCATACTAGAAGTAAGAATGATGCGTGCGGCTAATGCAAGTAATTAGATCGCACATTTGCTAAATCGATTGAAGTCTTATGTAATACGAAATACCGATCAAATTTGTAACGATGCGGGCAGGTATGGGTGGGCTAAGTGCTGGGCGCTGGCCGCGCAAACAATGCGGTTACTGTATGTGTGTATCGTGATGTAAATTGGGCAGTTTGCTGGCATATTGTATTGAGGAATCGATTTCAATCGTGACCTTTATCAGACCTTTACCAGTCGCCAACAGGAATGAACTTTTGCTCATACATTTTACTCTTGCACTTGCGTATAGCAGTGAGCTAATTTGAATAAAGAAAAAATAGTAGCATAGAAATAATATTATAGTGAGTGAGGTACCCTTGTTGACGTGTGGATCCTACCTTAGGCATAATTGAATGCTTAACTATTTAATTTTTATCAGTGCTAATGTAATAAATACGAAATATTTGTTTTTTTCATTATATTACATCTATGTATGTTTAGTAAGATTTAACTCAAAATCTACGCGACCAATTTAAATTATTCTTTCACCATTAGGAAGCTGTGCCGTGAGGTACCACTACCCACTGCACGAGGTTCCGTAAGCGGCGACTAAGGTACCAGAACCGACATATGGCGGTATATCCATCCAAAAGAGTGCAGCTCAAATGCACAGGGCGGGGATGGGCAGCAGCATTTCCGTCCGATAGCTGCGTTTTGCGATTACTAACACGCGTGTCCAGCGCGGCAATTATGCGAAAAATTCCCCCTTTCTTTGGGAGGCCTTTGTCCAGCACTGGACTTCCAATGGCTGAATTTTTAAGTCAAGAAAGATAGCCTATAGATAGATGCTCGTGCAACAATATCACTAGCGAGTCGCCAAACTTGATACCTGAAGATATTATGTAACTTCACACTCCCCAGTATATTCGCGCTTCTCTCAAATTGAATTGAAAATTGAAACACAGCAATGCGAACAATTCTGTTTGGAGCTAGAATTGATTGGTAAGAGTGAGGTAGGAGGCAGACGATCTTAGTAAATAGTACCTCAAGTAAATAATTCTATCTTGTACATTCAATACCTACAACTTGTATATTCATTGCGAACATTGGAACATTATAAAATGACTTTCGTCTATTTCTTATTACTCATTACTTTGACTTCTTTTAGACGAACAGATGATCTGATTGGTCACTTGGGGAGGCCTATGCCCAGTGGACATCCTACGGGTGGTACGATGATGTAGTGTAGCAAATTTGTTTTGATATAATTCAATATACTTTTCTCATATTGTTTACTGTATAATTTTAAATACTTAAGTTTGTTTTCAAGCATTTACATACTATAATTACCTTTGAGTTAGATTTAAATTGACGGAGCCCAATTGATCCTAACTTGTGCGCCTGGTTTAATAAAAAAACTCATCACTTGTCTTTGTTTAGGTACCGACAGTAAGTACCACATTCGTCAGATATCAGCATTGCTCTATTTGGTATTTGTATCTTATCTAGAGTTATTTCCTTTGCAGTGCCCAGGTGAGTCATTAGATCAGATCACGCTCGCCGTGTTTCTACGATAATATCTATCGGTGTTATTTACATTGCGAAATATCTTTGATTCAATGTATGCAAAAGATACTTATGTAAACGCTGTATTGTTCATCAACACACTTCTTTTTTACTAAGCCATAAATCATAGACTTATTGCCTGAGACTTGTAACACTGAAACTTGAATACTAGCATATCCAGATTTCTTTAACTATTTACTGTGATTATTCTGTAATTTCACTGTAATTTCACTGCCTATCTCACGGGCAGTGCGAGTACGTAGTTGTGTTTGAAGTATCTATCAGAAGATCTTTGTAATTAGTGTAACTGAAAAATTTTCTTTATTACCGTGAAATCTTTTATTTTATTTTTTCAAGGCCACCAAGTTTTACCTTATTACAAGATGTAATAAAACATTCTAAATATTACTTTTGTTACGAATAAATGCATACGACATCTCATACATTGACTCCGAGATGAGAAACTTAAAGCACTTGGGTTATGGAAATCTGACAGTTAAGAAATCAAAAATATATTACTTAAACATATACTCTTAAAATCCAGACACAGGACAAACACAAATATCGTCATATAAATATTTCTCTTGGATGGAAATCGAACCCACGACCTTTAGCGCATAAGATTAGATCACAACCATCTGCACTATGAGGCCCGTCATCTGTGATTCTTCTGTTGTTTGATGTTCGTAACACTTAAATAAAGTAGACCTCATACAAAAGGTAGTCTACATTGGTACCCATTGCTGTGTTCTGGTTTGAAGGGTGAGAGTGTCAGTGAATTGACTGGGTAATGTGGCATAATATCCTCAATTCATATGGTTGGCAACGCGTTAGTGATATCCTTGCGATATTACGAGCGTCTGTAGGCTTCAGTGACGCTTATTATAATGCGGACTGTATGCTTGTTTGTCGACCTGGTATAATGAAAAAAAAAACACAACTTTTTAATCCACTTACCTCGGAGTCAGATCAATTTACGAGAAATTGTGTGAATGTATTATTATATCGGACTCTGATATTTACCAAGAAGCAAAATGATATCAAATGTCCCATATTCGACAGGTGAAGTCGCTATCGAATTACCGATTAGTAATAACCGATTAGTACCCGCTGGCTGACACTTCGCTCGTATCAGTTATTATCTTTTGGAGAAATGAAGTAAGTGCTATGACTAAATGAGAAACTTGCAGAGTACATATGTAAAATTAAACGCATTTATTTATATATTATGACAAGAAACAAGCATTCAGTGTGCTCGATGGTAAACGTGACCGCAGCCTATAGACCCTCGTGTCATCAAAAATATATCAATACAATACAAGCGTGTGGCCAACCTTGTGAACTGATAATATCGTGACACATTTACCCAGTAATTTCACTGCCTCTCTCACCATTCAAACCAGAACACAGCAATTCAAACACTGCTATTTGACGGTAGAAAGAGAGTGGAGTACCAATGCAGCCGACCTTTGTAATAGGTCTACCTTTAGTAGAGATTAAATAAGTGATAGTGAAGTTAATATTATAAATGCTAAAGTTTCTATAGATATTTGTTACTCTTTTACGCTTGTACAGCTGTGCAAATCTAGATGAAATTTGGACACAGACATTTATATAGTCTATAAAAACACAGTTTTTGTATCTATAGATATAGATCTGGCTTTTGACATTTCTCTAAGGAATTGATACGATGTTATGCATAGTTCAGACTACTTCAATAACAAATTGGCAACTGTGTGTCCCAAAAACATGTTTCCTTAACATACGCGTTAACAAAGAGGGGCTTGGTGGGTATGCCCACCTTAGGATGGTAACCCCAGGATGTTGGACTACCGATTCGAGAAGTTGCACCTACAATGAGTGTCGGCTGCTGGAGTGCGTGGTTGCATCGGCCATTGCACTTCCAGGGCCGGGACCTGAAATGTTCGTTGGGATATGTCTGATCTGAGAGAAGTGTGCCTGTGTGATGTGTGGAAAAGATAATATTATCGATTAGGTATGTACGTATCATTCTTCAAAATCTTGTTTCAAATAAACTGAAGGAAATATTTTGACGGACAATGTTATCAAATTATGTAACGCAAAATTTATATATATATAAAATTGTATGACCGTGTGTGTCCGGGATTAACTGCTTAAGTACTGAACCGATTTTAATAATTAAAAGTTTATTTAATAATAATTTTAATTATATATTTTTATAAGTTTGTTCAGTTTGATACAACTTAAGAGAGAACAGTTTATATCTCCAGTTATTGACGCAATATTTTTTTCATGATTAACATATATATTTAAAACAGGACTACGACTGTTTGGTTGACTATTTATTATATAAAAAAGAGGTAATTAACATTACAGTGCGATCAATACTAAACTTAGATGTGCCTAAAGTTAAATTAATCGCGTTTAAAAGCCGTTAAAAGTTGTTTTATTATTTGACATATTAAATGTCATCATCATACCATATTAGCCATAGAAAATCCGCTGTTGGACAAAGGTAGTTGTTTGTTTTTTGTAGTTTTATTAGTTTTAGTTTTATTAGTTTTAGTTTTATTAGTTTTAGTTTATTTAGTTAGTTATTTAGACTGTAGTTGCCGCACTGGATAGGCGCCCATCACCACCCTGCTGTACTTGAGCTGCATTGTTTCGGATGTATATACCGCCAACTGCCCATTCCGATGCCTCAGTCACCTCTTACGACACCTCAGTGAGTAGAATAGTATCCCACACCAGGTGGGGTACTATTCTACTCCGCCCACGGCTAACTATAGAATGGATGTACGTTTATTATATATTTTCACGATATCTGTGCAGGCTCAAAACTTGCTTTGGTTATTTTTATGCGTCCAAGTCGACGCTAGTCAGTACGTTCACAAAAGGCTCTAGGAAATAAAAAGCTATGCATATATCTAGTATAATAATTGTTTGAACATGCTTATCTCTATACGGCGTTGGTGCACCATACCAGTCTGCGGTTATAGAACATATCATGCTTGCAATCAAGTATGCTTTCCATCTTCGGCAAGTTGTCATTTGCTTGTAATTGGTCCCTTAATGTCGTTTGCGATATGCCTCGAAAGTTTACCGCCGACTTCAAGCGGTTAAGTGACCAAAGTTTACATGAAGTAGAACTCATCTATTTCTATCTATATATAAATAGCAGTGTTTATATTGCTGTTTTCCGATTTGAATAGTGAGAGAGACAGTGGAATTACTAAGTAATTTGACAAAATATCTTCAAATCACCCGCGTCTTTTAGTCACTTACTTACGTCTAATAAAAATAAAATAGTCCTGACTATCAATGCATGAGATATTGAGTAAATTTATTTATTTACAACTAGCTGCCCGCGACTTCGTTCACGTGGAATAGTTTTTGGGTACCATACCTCTTTACCTTAACTAATATAAATATTGAATGTCATGTTTATTTATATCGAATCAATGGACTGAAAAATAAGTTTCGAGTTTCTTGCTCTAAAAATAGCGATACTTCCATACAGTTTTCTTTCCCCTTTTTGACCGCTTACAACCCTTATTTCAAATTAAAAAATAGCCTTTGTCCTTTGTCAGGGTCTAAAGATTGCCTGTGCCAAATTTCAACAAAATCGGTTAAGAGGTTTAAGCGGTAAAGCGTAACAAACAGACTGTCTTTCAGAGTCGCATTTATAATATTAGTAGAGATATTACAGATATTTACAACCGAAGCAGTATGGCTCAAATATATGTATAAATGTAATTTTATAAAAGCTCTTTCGTCTATCGTTTGACATTCAATATATTTGAAAGTTTACTTCATTTAAATATGAAAATATGTTAACAATCACACAATCATGTTCAACCATTCGCGCAATTTTCTTATAGGGGTACATAGTTTTCCATTGTCGAACTAGTATATAGATACGATGACATAGTACCATCAAAAGTAAATTCATCAGACACCAATTGGCGTCGTAAACATTACTGCTGGCCAATAATCGACCGCAACCCGATAAAGCTAACAAGATGAACATATCCGAAGCAATACGCCGATAAATAGAGCGATGGCCTTCTTAACCAATTTCAGGGCATTTTTATAGCTGGCGTACTTAATTTAACAATTGCAAACGGCATCGATATTAGCTGTGAGGTACCGGCAGAGTAGAATAGTACCTCCCCCTGTACCAGGCGATGGCGGTATATCCATGCAACAAAGTCAGCTCAAATGTACAGGACGGGGATGGGCAGCAGCTTCCCTGTCGTGATTGTTAACACGCATGCCTAGCGCGGCAATAATGTTCAACAAACACCCTTTCTTAGGGAGGCCTATGTTCAACAGTGGACTTTTAATGGCAGGTATGATGAAACGGCATCATGAACTTCTTGGCGTCTGTCATTTTTAGTATCTAATCATTTGAAATAAAACTTAGTAGATACAATGGTCGTCTACATTGGTGAGTCACTGACACCTATTTCTACGGCCAAGCAGCAGTGTAGTGTTCCGGTTTGAAAGGTGGGAGAGGTGGTAAAATTACTGGGTTACATAACATTGTCCAATCACAATTGTTTCAGAGTCTGGTGAACGCGCTCTCGATATCCATGTGATAACACGAGGGTCTATAGCCTGCGGTCAAGCTTACTGTCACTTGGCTATGTATACATCGTACTTTGCTCTTACAATCTATATGGTCCTCTTGTTATATGGTTCTATATGGTCCTATATGGTGTATAGTGTCGGTGTGGTACAGAGAAAATTCCTACCACGATCATTTTAAATATGAAATGCTACTCACTGCTGAGATGTTTGGCAAGAAATAGGAGTTAATATTTTTTACTGTGACAGCAAACCACTTGTGAAACCTCTGGTGTTACTAGCACTCATAAGTCATTGTAACCGTTTACCTTCATCATATCAGCCATAGAAAGTCCACTGCTAGACATAAGCCTCCCACTTAGATAGGGGGTATTTGCCCATAATTGCCACGCTGGGTAGGCGTGGTGGCAATCGCAGACCACAACTTCGCAACCATACTGTTACGGTTTCGGATATACCGCCATCCGTCGGTTCCGGTACCTTAGTCGCCTCTTACGACACCTGGTACATTGAGTTTTTGAGGCAATTTACTTTCACCGTAGCACAAAAAAAAACCTTCTACTTAAAACCGGCAACGTATAAGTTTGCATGCATTTAATTCGCCTGTAAACAATATACATAGAGCGGTATAGTTCTTTCCTGTTATCAGATTCAATTAAATACACCGCTTTCTCCATACATTGCAAAGTTGATTTTAAAACAAAGACACGATTCCAGCCATGTCTGTTTCCTTGTCACAAAATAAAAAACATCAGTTTTATATCGAACCCGCGATCTTGTCTGCGTATATACGGCGATAGATCAATTGAGACAAATCTTTCATGATGATGATGTCAAAATTTGCGGCGAGAATGATTGCTTACAATCGGTCGATACACGATAAACAAAGTCTAGAGGATTCCATCTTAGTAAAATAGCGATGACAAAAGTTAATAGCAAAGCAAATAAATAAATTATGCCACCGTTATTTACTCTAACAAGCAAAACTGCAAAAAACAATGCGAATAAATGCCACTTTTAATTATCTGACAATTATTTTCGTTATAACATGTTTCATAATTAAATTAATGCGAAATAACTGTTGTAATAAAACTTGAAATTTTATTGTTGGTTTGTTTATTTGCAAAAGATAAAAACAAATGTAACAAGGTGGAGATGGGCAGCAGTATTTCGGTCGTGAAGCTACCCGCTGCAATAACCAGCACGCCTGTCCAGCGATTATGTATAATCATAATAGCAGCCACAGAACATCCATTGCTGGACACAGGCCTCCACAAGAAAGGGGGAATTTTGCCAATGATTGCCGCGCTGAGGCGTGGTGGCAATCACAGAGCGTAGCTTTGCGACGGGAATGCTGCTGTCCATCCTTCCACGTTTGCGTAGATATACCACCATCTGTCGATTCCAATACCTCAGTCGCCTTTTACGACACTTGGTACAGGGGGAGGAAGGTACGGAATACATTTTAGAACTGAAGTGTTGTGTACACAAATAGTAAAATAGACTCAGCTTAAACAAAACGATTAGATACTTATAATGGAACAGTATAATTGCAGTTATCATCATCATCATCATATCAGCCAGAAGACGTCCAATGCTGGACATAGGCCTCCCCAAGTAATTTCCATTGAGTTGTATGCGGCCTACGGTTTCAGTCAGGTGATCTATCCATCTTGCGGGTGGACGCCTTACGCTTGTAATCTTCTTATACCTGCCGGCACCACACCGCATGCGGATACCCCATAAATATGGTCTCCCCACCTTTTTGGGGAGACTCATGTCCAGCACTGAACGTTCTGCAGCTGCTACGATGATAAAGTCTCTCAAATAAGTACTTAAACCTATAATTTATAGATAACAAACAGTTACAATGATTTATTAAGCAAATTGATTGGTCATAGTTTATAGCTCTGTAAACGAAACCATTTGTTCGGTTGGGTATTTTAGTCTGTAAAAATACTAGTAAGTCACGATGATGTCTGACAGCGAATTTACTGAGCGGTTAATAAACTGTAAATCAGTTTTTACTACGGGAAAACATGTGTATAAAATGGACTAACCAACACAATAAAATCCGCATTTAACCTGACAAACTCTTCAGCTTAATATTAGGCCTGTTTCGGCTTCTCGCGGCTATTACGGGCTCGATGGCGCAGATGGCAGTGTTCCTGTCTTGTGCGCCAAAGAACGTAGGTTCGATCCCCCCAAAACAAATATTTATATGATTACATTTAATATTTTTGTTGATGTTGCGTGGTCCGATTCTTATTATTATCTGTTATATATAGTAGTTATATATAGCTAAAATTATTTATCAGTTTGCATATAATAAACTAGTTTTGATTTATACGGAAACAGCGGTGCATATTTAAATCGCGAGGAAATGAAAGTTATTCTTAAACAATATAAATAAATTATTAATATTTATACATTCATACATTTCCTTACATTAATATTCTTGCGGAAGCTTTTTTTATCTTAAGTATTTATAGGCTTTATCTATACAGGAATTGTCAGTCAAATTATACTTTGATTTTAGATGAGAAAAAAATCGAAATCTTAATTAAGTTTCGATACAATATGAAGTATATTATAGCCATATAAAGTTGTACCTCATCATGTCAGCCATAGAAAGTCTTGTGTTGAACATAGGGCTCCCCAAAATAGGGGTATATTTGCCCATAATTGCCGTGCTACGGGCGTTGTGGTACTCGCAAATCGCAACTTCGTGAAGGGGATGCTGTTGCCCATCCTCACTCTGTAGTATTTAAGCTGTTTCGGATGGACATACCGCCATCTGCCGGTTTCGGTCGCGTCTTACGACATCTGGTATAGAGGGAAGCACTACTCCAACGGTACCTAAACTATACTGCTAAACTAACTATGTTGCCATAACCCCCAGTGGTGCCATCTAAAGGACGACGATGGGAATTCTTTATTTTTTCTATACCAGGTCCACGAAGAAGCATACAAATCGTTTGATAGTAAGCGTCACTGCACCCTTTAGACGCTATCACAAGGATATCACTAACGCGTCGATAACCTTGTGACTTAAAGATGAATGTCACGAAATTGTTCAACTTTCTCTCTCGCTCTTCAAACCGGAACACATAAATGCGATTACTGCTCTTTGTCTGTAGAAATAGGACAGTAGTATAGTATCAATCCAGACTACATTTGTATTTGTAAAAATAAGTCGCGTGTAACCCTTATGCTACAGACATCAGATAACAGAGGAATAACAAATATATTATTTAAACACATATTAAACACCCAGACACAGAACAAATACAAATATTTAGCGTATAAATATTTGTCCTGGGTGGAGATCGAAATCACTTCATCAACCGTGGATCATCAAGATAGTATTACTACCAACGGCGCCATGAAGCCAGTCAATTATCTGGTTGGTTTGCTAAATAATGTTACGGAATCCTAACTTGGCCGAAACGCTATCTTAGAACCGCACCTAGACTTCTAATTCTGGAGAATCATCCTTGAGAACCTCAATTGCATGCCTAGCTGCTGTTAGACGTCCACAGCTGGACATAAGCCACCTCAATCAATCCTATATTGATTTGTTAATAAAATCTAATGTCTAAATAAAATTAATTCAAATATGTAGTTTCATAAAAGGACGTTGCAGTAATATGATTGCACGTTTTATTAGTCGCATTTGCGGGAATTAATAGGTTTATTACAACTCTGTTAGTAACTTTCAAAAGGAAAAACGACGGCATAAGTATTTCATGGCCATAATCTACAAAAGTTATACGTCTTAATGTAAATTAGTATTAGATACATCGAGTCTCTTGGATTTGGGCAACGTTTTTTCATTGGGTTACTAATATAAGATAAATAAATAATAAAGAAATTCACTCGACAGTGCGACGCATAAATAAAAATAATATGAAAAACGGAGGCTTCACAAATATAATACTCAAATAAAAAACTAACACAGAGACACGTGACAAGTACAAATAATTATCTTACAAATGTTTGTGCTGGATGAGAATCGAATCCGCGACAATCTGAGCACAAGACAGGAACACTATCGAATGCCCTATCATATTGTATTGCCTTTACTATTCTTTTTTTGTATTCTGATGATTTAATTCCTATTATAAGCTTATTTCAATAAAAATAATTAATATAATTAATAACTTAGTTCGGAGATACCACCGATAAATTTACTAAACTAAAATGTCCAAGTATTTTGTGAACCGGCCAGGAGTGATCCACTGTCCATCATCTAAACTGATATTATTAATTCGAAATAATTTCTTCCTGTTTGTAATACCTTTACAGCTTCTTGAAGACCCGATTTTAATAAAATGAGATGTATATATAACTATTATAAACCTTTAGGAAAGATCTATGCCACTTAATCAAGATGAAATCGTGGTTGAAAAGATGATTCAGGAAATAATTTTTACTTCCTCGATTATTCTGACTTCTATAAGTTGGTACATTACATGTTGTCGGCGTAGCGACACATAACAAGGTGAACATTTTCCATGTCTCCATGTTTCCAAACGCAGTCAGCGAGACGCGTGATCTTTTTGTCGCGCGCTCAGTCGGGCGTGCCGCGTGCGCGCGCGCATTCCCGGTCTTCGAATGTTTGAGCACTTTCTTTGACTTGCCATAAGTTTTACTCTTACATTACCGGGTCACAATATTATGGGAATGTTTGTACGTGACTGGTTTACGCTCGTGCCTTCGGGAACTCTTGTTTTGAAAATACGCATTTTGATAAATATTACGTGAGCTTAGGAGGGAAAGGGATCAAGAACAGTCAGCCTCATGACATGCCAACAAATCTCGTAATCTCGAAATCGCCTCGAGCAATTAATGAACGTTTCCTAAATATGCCATAACTGTTGTTGATCTCGTTCCCTAGAAGGGAATCTCACGGAAGAGAATCTCACGTGAGATTAGAAGAGAAATGTATAAAGATAAATCTCGGGACATGCTAACAAATCTTCAAAATTGCCTCAAGCAATTAATGAACGTGATATTTAGATCACAGAACAAAGATAGATATGGAAGTATTGTGTACATATTTTATATTAATTCAATTTGTTCACATTATATGGAGAACCTGTAAACGAAAATTTAGCTCAGAAACATGAACGTGATTTTTTTTTATTACACACAGTCCGCGTGATAGTAAGCGTCACGCGTTGCCAACCTTGTGACTTGAAGATATTATGTCACATCACACAGTCATTTCACTGCCTCTCTCACACTCCAAAACTGAAGACAGCAATGCGAACATTGCTACAAAAACAACTATTTGGCGGTAGAAATAGGTGAGAAAGGTGACAAAACAAACGACATTTGTATGAGATCTACTCGTATCTCATGTAAATTTTCGATGACTTGTATGTTGTACAACAATAGAGAAAGGAATGTTGAGATAGTTTGGACAAATAGAAAGATTGGATAAAAGTAGAATGACTGCACATATATATAGAGCGGAAGTGAATGGAAGAGTTGGCATAGGACGACCGAGGCGAACATCTCTTAACCAGGTAGATGAGGTATTAAAGAAGGTTAGGTCCGAAGTACCAAGAATAAACGAGCGTGTATGAAACGACTAATGCGAGTAAGGGAAGCGGGAGAGGTATGCCAAGATCGTAACAAGTGGAGGAAGATTCTCTGTCTACCCCGATGAGACACAGGCGTGACGAATGTATGTATAGCGAGATCCTTTCACGCACGTCGCGCTATTAAGCAACCACCTTATTGCTGCCCAAGTATTCTCACAGACGAAAAACTTGCACGTTTTATAGTTGTCAAATTTGGAATGGCCTATTTTTCTCGTATCCTTTCTACTCATTCACAGTGGACATAGATTCATCTGATACCAGTGGACTTGTTTAAGGTTAGCCTATTTATTGACATATATCTTAATTGACGCATCACTCCGTAAGATATATTTTTCTAATTACGATTTTATTTATTTATTTAGTTTTACCAGTGTCTGTTTATATAAAAACTAAATGCAACAATCTATTAAGGCGAACACAACATACACAATAGTAAAGAACAACTCTACAAAATACTAAATAAATGCTAATAATATTAAAGTAACCAAATTTTGACGGGCCCGATGGCGCAGACGCGTAAATGCGTAAGATAGTGATCCTAACTTGTGGGCCAAAGTGATTATAAAATGATATTTGTATTTGTTCTACGTCTAGTAACAGAAAAAATAAAATAATAAATTAGGTAGCAACCCAAAACCAAGCGCAGCATATGGTTGTTTAAAAGTAAAGGGCCTTGATAAAATATATTTTGTTATAGTGCATTAAAGAAAACCGTAGTTGAGTGTTGAAAATGATTCCGTAACAATCGATTAGATTTAGACTGCCGATTATCATTGCCGTGATTTCTACTGTCTCACGTGGCGTGATTCTATCTTAGAGACAACGTCATGACGGCAGCGCGATACAAATGTCATAACGCAAATAAATACAATAATATTTCCGAAATAGAAGGTACTAGAGTCGATTATACTCACAATACTGATGTTTCTGATGACTCTACGGAATCATGAATCATCTAACATTCTGTTAATTAGGCCTACCTAAAACAGAGGTCTACCTAAGAAAAGCTGGTGCTGGTTTCTTTAATACCTAACGCGAATAAACCTTGTCTCTAAACTCTGAAATTTAATCTCTAAAGAGTATTTGTCTATTCCTACTAATATTATAAATGCGAAAGTAACTCTATCTGTCTGTCTGTTACGCTCTCCCGCTTAAACCTCTCAACCGATTTTGATGAAATTTGGCACAGACAATCTTTAGACCTTTAGAAAGGACATAGAATAACATTTTTAATTCGAAGGGCTGTAAAAGTTGTAAGGAAGTATTGCTATTTTTAGAGCTAGAAACTTGAAACTTATTTTTCAGTCCATTTATTCGATATAAATAAACATGACATTCAAAGTTTATATAAGTTAAGGTAAAGAGGTATGGTACCCAAAAAACTATTCCACGCGGACAAAGTCGCGGGCACAGCTAGTATCTTTATATATAGAAGGAGAAGCTGACCGACATATCAACGCAAGGCAATTTGTAAATAAATAAATTTACTCAATATCTCATGCATTGACCTGATTATTTTTTCTTTTATTAGACGTAAGTATGCAACAAAAATACGCGTGTGATAGAAGTCGCGGGCACAGCTGGTGTGCTATAATAGTCGCAGTCGAATGCTTTCGGTGTGACATTGAATGTGCAGTTGTATCGTTTCTCAACGTATTGTCATGTTAATGTGACTCCCACGTCGCTTTGTTATCAGCAGATTGCATTCCGAGTGGGTCAGCTTACTTAATCGTCGATCATTATATTTCTCTGGAGAAATTTATGTTGAAAGGTCGGTAGCGTAATTTATACCCCGCGATTTTTGATCTTCTTTATTGTAATTTAAAGCAATTTTAATTTATTATAATATATTTAAAAATTACCATTAACAATGCAGCTCAAATGCACAGGGGCCGGATGGGCAGCAGCATCCCCGTCGCTGCGCTCGCGACGACTGCCAAGGACTGGTATGATAATTATGCTCGTACATATATAGGCTACCTGATCCCGATTGACCTTAATCTGCATGTTTACATTTATATATTTAGTACCTATGTACTTGTATATAAACGTATATATCAACTTAATCGTTTATTATATTATATTCTCTGGGGAAATGTATGTTTGAAAGGTCGATTGCGTAATTTGCATCGGGCTATTTTTTTAAATTAAAATTTAAGGCAATTTTAAATTATTAAAATATATTTAAAAATTACAATTATGCTCGTAAATATAAATAGTTCGACCAATCATGTTACTGAACCTGCATCGCGCTTACAAAGTTTTCACAACTCTCCGAATACATACAAGAACCCTACACATAACTGTTGGAGTCGAACATCTGAATCCGCGGAAGAGCTTACATTTTCGCCACATTATTAGCATTCACCTTTCGCTGCAACTTTATGACATGACCGCTAGAGGTCAAGCAACAGTTAAGTGTCATTGAGGTAATTAGTAATTGTACAGAGTAATTACCCTACAGGTACTCTGATTAAATACTGGCTCAGTTCCTATTGTGTGAGTGCTATTGTCCTATGACCTTGATAATACTGCTAAATACAGTTCGGTCTCACCTGAAACAACCGACCAGCCGTCTTTGTCTCCTTCAAACGGTTCGACCATCAATTTGATAGAATTACATGTAAAACAATTTGACACGCAGTTACACGGATTCGTTAAAATCCCGCGGTTTTTGATCTTCTTTATTATAATTTTAGATACTTTTAATATATTCTAATATATTATATAATAAAATATATTTAAGAATTATCAATATACGAATTATAATATATCTATATGAACCCGATTGACCTTTATCTGCCTGTTTGCATTTACACACATATACAGTAAGTATGTATGTACATTTATATATTTAGTAGTTAGTTATTTATTGACAATCCGTGAGGTACCGGCAGAGTAAAATAGTACCTCTACCTGCACTAGCTGTTATCAACTGTCGACTGAGGTACTGGAGTCGACAGGGCAGGAATGGGTAGCAATATGCAAGTCTCGAAGTTACGCTGTACGATTGCCACCACGTTGTGTGTGGTATCACTCCATACAGTGTCACATTTACCCAGTAATTTCACTGCCTCTCTCACCCTTTAAACCGGAACACAACAATGTTTGCATTCGGCGGTAGAAATAGGTGAGAGTGAAGTACCAACGCAGGCGATCTTTGTAAGTGCTCTACCGCTAGTAAATGAATACCAATTTAGAGACGCGTAGATGTCTGCACCTTGGACACGCGCAGTTATCACTTACTTATTTAGGTACAACTGTCAGACCAACACTTTTTTGACAAACCAAATACTTATTTTCCTTTCTTAATTAAGTATGTCATCAAATGCAACTTTTTATTGTTTTCCTTCCTACCGAGATATAGATATTCTCATTGTTCCGCTGATTTCCCAAGCGATCGCAGCGAGGTCAGGTGACGACCTCGTGACCGGACTTGACCTTCCGAACTTGTCATCTGGCTTTTGAGAACAGTTTTTGTTATAACATCAATGCAAGAAGTATTTGTTAATGTGAAAAAGCTAAGTGTTTTTAATACAAAACGTAATTTACGTAATACTTTGTTACAATCATTTGCTTCGATGACCGTAACCTCTTTTCCTTGTAATCGTTATCTTAATAATAATATATATGTTTAAGTTTGTCTGTATCGATGGAAGTCTTTTACTAAATATGTTGTCAATCTTTTACTATGTATACCTGCCTTGGTTTCATCTACTATTTGCCATCGAAAGGGCTCATGGTTCTTTGGAATCAATGTATTTGTGTCTTGGTGTAAAATAAAATGTAGAATAGAATTTATTACACATTCCAACAGCATTTTTTAGATTTTGAAAAGCTACCTTTATTTTGAAAAATCATCATAAAATATTTGAACTCCCAAAAACTATAAATAATGTTTTAGCTTCTAGTATTCTCGGAGAAGTATCAAAAATATACGAGCGTGCAACTAATTAATGGGAGTAACGGAAACGGGAGGTTTCCAAGGTCGATCCATAGTCTCTTCTCCGAAGGACACTGGCGTAATATATAATAATAATAATAAGTTTATATTTATAATTTGTAATATATGTATATGTAGTATTACTTATAAACAAGTACTTATATGTAATTGGCTATATACAGAGTGACCCGCAGAAACACGAGAATATTAACTGTATGTATCACAAGAAACACACACACAGTCAACGAAAAGGTTAATAGTTCGAAATGAACCTAAACGAATGCATAATTGAATAGTACCTTTCTGTACTAAGTCACGTGCGAGGCGGTTTAGGTACCGGAACCGAAAGATGGCGGTATATCCACCGGAAACAGCGTAGCTCAAACGCAACGACGGGAATGCACATCCAACAGTGATTGCCACCACGATTACAGGAAAAATTGCCCGTTTATCTGGAAGATATTTGTCCAACATTGGATGTTTTATGGCTGATGTAATGACAATATATCTTTATGCTGTAATTTTTTTTTATTTATTAACAAACAGGTTCATTGAACTTTTCATATATGAATCACAAAGCAGTGAATGACATATCGAGTCTTCGCATAGATCGAGTGTGCTGAAAAATGGGTCAAGTTGTGAGTAAATAAAACAGCAGTTATTTTATCACTTATATAATACTAGCGACTCGCCCCGGTTTCGCACAAATGTAAATAATATAAAATGATTATTGTAGAGTATCTCTAATAGATGGACATAAACTACTGCACACTTTTTGTAGACTTTTTTATGGTGTACAATATCGCTTATGTTTATTTACGAGTTCACATTAAAGACTTTTAAAATTATTAGTGTTTCTCTTCTATATTATGCATTTAACCTTCCTCTTGAATCACTCAATCTATTAAAAAAAACCGCATCAAATTCCATTGCGTAGTTTTTAATATCTATGAATATATATATATATATATAGAGGGGCAGACAGACAGCGGAAAACGACTTTGTTTTAAACTACTTAATGATTGAGTCGCGGTCCCGTGTAGCAGCTTGGTTGCGTATTTCTATATCATCATCATACCAGCCATTGAAAGTCTGCTGGACATATTCCTCCCCAAGAAAGGGGGAATTTTGCCCATAATTGCCGCGCTAGGCAAGCGTGTTGGCAATCGCAGAGCGCAGCTTTCGCGACGGGGATGGTACTGCCCATCCTCTCCCTGTGCAGCTCATGCATTGTTTCGGATGGATATACCACTATCTGACGGTTCTGGTACCTTAGTCGCCTTTTACGGCACCTGGTACAGGGGGAGGTATTATTATGCCTTTAAATGCCGGTAAATTTCTAGCCCTATAAAAATAAATATTTCGTGTCACAGTGTTTGTCCGCGGAGAACCTGAATATTCTGAAACGATTTAGACAATTTTTGCTCATTGTGTACTTACATTTTGCTCCATTTTGGGAGATAGAATAGTTACTTAATATAATAAATTATAGATATATACAAACTTACATCACGCCTGTGTCCCATCGGGGTAGGCAAAGACTATAGATCTCCACTTGTTATGATCTTAACACACCTCTATATTCCATAGTCCTTTCACACACACTCGTTTTTATTCTTGGTACTTCTGATACTAGGCTTAGGCTTTTATAGTCTCCTCCATTCATTTCCGTTATTTATATATGTGCAGTCATTCTACTTTCATCCATCCTTTTTACATGTCCAAACCATCTCAACATTCGTTTCTCTATTGTTACCACAATATTGCCTTTTAATCACATTGATCTCTTATCAATTTATGTTCAGTATGGATGCGTTATAGTGATAATGATAAGCGGTTATTGAAAAGCTTTGCATATTAATGATTTTAATGATAAAAATAAAACCTCTTTTTATAACGGTTGCCTCGAATAAACCGAGTTTTAAACATAGTTGTAGTTGTAAGAAAACGTATGTTATGAGTAGCAAACGCAATGTTAGAAAATATGAAACTAGCTTTATTAGAGTCTAAATACCTATAGCCTTAGTTGTGTGTCTTTTAGATTCTATCTGCGGAGCTTTCTCTTTAACAATTTAATCGGCAGATCTGAACAAACAAAATTCTGCAGTAATGTCCGTTTTTTCCGGTTACATTCATCTGATAACAGCCACTTACAAAAACTCACGCGCGCTTAGCACTAAATGACTCATTTGGATATACGCTAGATTTTTAGCGTCGGGCCTTTCTAGATTCAATGTAATATTAATGCGGATTTATAAAGAAAGAGAAAAGTATTAAAGCTTACTTAATACACTCATTTACAAAAAAACGGGCACCTAAGCAATAAACCATTTCAAATGTTACTATGTATTGGTTTGTTTGATAATTATAGGTAGTTTTACTTTCACTATAAATGTAAATTAATAAGCAAATAATCGTTTTCGTCAGTATTATCATAAAATTTTGATAATATTTATGGGTTTTATTGCTAAAGTTCGCTAGTAGTGTATGCTCGCTAGTAGTGCATATGCTCGTGAAGTAAAAGTTAACAAAGATTTTTGTTTGTTTTTTTTTTAACAAAGTAAAAGCAGATAAATGTTTAGTATCAAGTGTGACCCCCTCTAGCTGAAATTACAGCTTGAATTCGTCTGGGTATGCTAGCGAGGATATCCCGGATACCTGCTTGAGGAAAACGTTCCCATTCCGCGGTAATCACATTCTTCAGCTCTCTGATGGTCTGCGGAGCTGGTTGTACTGATCTCACGCGTTTTTTAAGAAGGTCCTAGACATGCTCTATAGGATTGAAGTCAGGACTTCGAGCTGGCTAATCCAAACGACGAATGCTGACCTCTTGCAGATACGCTTCCGCATCGCTAAGACCCGTGAGCGCGAGCGTTGTCGTCCATAAAAATTGAGTCTTCGCCTAAAGCGGCCAATGCAGGTTGTGCATGTGGAATCAGAACATTTGTTATGTATCCATGTCCAGTCAGTGAGCCGTTCAATGAAGACTAACTCTGCTCGATCCATTGAATTTACTCCTGCCCAAAACATAACAGAGCCCACACCATAAGGTGTGATTCCTTCAAATCAAGCCTCTGCAAAGCGTTCTCCTCGTCTTCGTAGCACTTGCCGACGTCGATCTTCACCAAACAGAGATTACCTGGCTTCTTCGGAGAACAATAAATACCCTTTTACAGTCTTCTTGAGTCCATGACTCACAATTTCGAACAAACCTAATCCTGGCAACTCTGTGCTCACGGAGTAACTTAGGGCTGCGGGCCGGGCGATGATTGCGTATATTGGCCGCGAGAAGCCTCCTCCTGACGTAGCCCGGTGGATTGTAAAGTTGAAGTGGCAGCGGGCAGGGTACTTAGCACGCGAAACCGATGGCTGATGAAGACGTAAGATTTTGGAGTGGAGACCAGGTACCGGTAAATGTAGCGCAGGGCGTCCACCCATAAGGTGGATAGACGATCTGACTAAACCCGCACTTTTTATAGGATTTATGTCTATATTAACTTACGTTGTTATGTTTAATTTTTTTGTGTAATCATGTTCAGAATCTATTTCAATTATTATTTATATCTGTTTTCTTTTTTTATAGTTCTGATTTTAAGTATTTGTTAGTTTAGCCTGTCGTGCCGTGCATACATCCTCTTGAAGTCACCAACTTGTCGACCATTCGAGAGATTTTAAAACTGTAAAATGTATATTATTCTTTATCTACTTTTTAATGGCTTTAAATGAAATGCGGTTAATACCTACTTTAATTTTTCTATAAAAATATTAGAAATTCACACATCTGGTACATTCACCTGACTCCCAAGTAAGTCCCTTAAAGCACCTGTGGTACGAACATCAGACAGACACAATAGAGGTATCACAATTAAAATACTTAAATACATATTTAACACCTAAACATAGAACAATCACAATATTCATCATATAAATAACTAAACTTTTTATACATGTTTTTTCTTTTTTATTAACAGATTTTAATAAACAAACATATGTTTGTATAAATTATATATATAAAAATGTTAAAGAGGAAAAGGGCATATATATGAATGGAGTTTGCCCGCCGTTGCGTAAGTTAAATTAGATTTAGTGCATGTTTTAGCTCAGTAAGAAAATGTAAATTTCTTATGAGTTAAATAAATTTCTTTAAACTTAAATGTTTATTCTGGATGAGAATCGAACCCACGACCCCTGGCGCACAAAATAGCAACATTACCATCTGCGCCATCGGGCCCGTCAAATATTGTTTATTCATGTCAATTATGTTGTAAGTTTGTTTCGCTCTTTTGCTTTTTATATTAATATACCTTACCAATGCTTATAGACGCTCATGTTACTACATAGATATCACTAGCGCGCCGCAAACCTTATCACTTGAAGATATGTCATATTACCCTGTCATTACACTGCCCTTTAAAGCTGGAACACAACACTATTTCGCAGTTTGAATAGTTGAGACTAAATTAGGTATCATAATAAATAAAATTCTCTATAATATTCTATCCTCATCGTCATATCAGTCATAGGAAATCCTCTATTGGACACAGGCCTCCCCAAGATAGGGGGTCTTTCCCATAATAGCCGTGCTGGGCAAGCGTGGTGCTTCGCAACGGGAATGCTGACGTCCAACCCCGCCTTGTTGCATTTGAGCTACCCTGCCTTAGATGGATATGCCACCTGTCGGTTACGGTACCGAAATCGCCTCTAACTACACCTGGTATAGGAGGAGGTACTATTCTATTATGCCGGCATATGGCTATAATGTGCTTGGATATATAAATATCAATGTACTAGGATACTCGGAGATTAGTAACGTTTTATCACGCGACGTCTCATGCACTCTGTATTTTTGGAACTTCGGATCCTACACCAAATAATTTTGGTGTGAGTAAATATTGGGTTGCCTGCAACTTATTCTATACTCCTTTAAATATACAGCTTAATTTGAATGATATTTTTAAGTTATGTGAACGGATTTTTTCTTATATATTTAAGAAAAGTTTGATTTTATATAATACTAGCAGCGCCCTGCGGTGTCACTCGCGTTAAGTTGTATAACAAACCGAGTATCGTTTACGCTCCGCTTTCGTAATAAGGTTGTACTACCTCTTAACCCCTTAAAAAGTTGATTTTCGAAAAAATATTTTACTTGTGTTTCATGACTTATAAAGAAGTAAATACATACTAGTTCGTACTGAATTTCTTCCAAATAACTTCAAAACAGCAAAGTTTGATACTAATGTTGTACGTCCGTTATAACCCCTCAGGAGATTAAATTTCTGAAATGTTTTAAGTGCTAACCTAAAAAGGAACTAGAAGAAAATATTAATTAAATTACTTAAGAATATTTAAGTAAAGAAAAAAAAACATTCTTGGATGATGCGTTTCTCTTTTCTCGTTACTAAATAACTCTGTCGTTGAAGATATTTTAATAATTGACAAGATATCAGATAAGTACTTAAGTATATACTGCTATATTAAACACGCAACACAGTAAAGATTAAAAATAGTTTATTTACATGCACAAGTATGATCATAGCAGCCTGACAAAGGATGGGAGAGATCTTTAAAACAACGCAACGGATTTTGTTGCAGTTTTTTTTAAATAATTGTTAAATATAAACACGTTTTTTTGCGCTAATATAGCAAACACTGGCTGAAATTGACGAGATAGATCAAAATAATATACAACAGTATTGTACACCTTAAAAAGGTATACAATAGGTCCATGATGGCATATGTCTATGCGGGGATCTCTGAGCGGGGGTGGCCAGCAGCTTTCGTGACGGGAGCTGACTTTTTTGCATAGACATACCGCCATCTGTCGGTTCTGGTACCTTAGTCGCCTCTTACGACACCATGTACAGGGTGAGGTACCATTCTACTCCGCCGTTACCTCACGGTTAAAGTTATAAAATTAAAAAAAGATATTTAAGAATAAACCAATTAGATAAAGTATAGTTTGCGAGCCTAAAGGCAAGTATTGATAGCTATCCTGGTCTACCATTTACCCCACGTCAATCGTCTTCAACATTTCCAGTTATTTTGATTCCCCCAGCTATGCTCAGACATCGTTGGCAGTCTCTAGTTCCGCGTCAGCACGCGGCGCCGGCGTCCCACGCTCATTGTCTCGGACTTTTGACTTCACCTTTGGCCTTGTAGTGATCTCGAGAGTACTCCAAATAGTAAAACTATGTAACCACCACTTATTGTGTCCGTTGTAATTACTGCTACGGTTGTTTTAACCTATCATTGTAATCTATTGTGGTTTTTCTTTTCTTTTTATTTGAGTAATTAGGTTAAGTTTTTGTAAGTTTTGCAGTAGATTAATAAACTATTGTTATAAAAACAAGACGCTGAGATACATTATTTTATACAATGATATTTTGTATTCTCTTTCTGTTTTCTATCCTTATCATATCAGCCATTGGAAATCCACTGCTGGATAGAAAAGGTGTATTTTGCCCATAATTGCCGTGATGGGCAAGCGTGTTGGTAATCGCAGTGTACAGTTTTACTGACGGGGATGCTGCTGCCCATCCCCACCCTATGCATTTGAGCCACACTATTTTGTGACTTTGGTCGCCTCTTACGGTACCCGGTAAAAATGGGCACGTAGAACGTCCACTGCTGGACACTGGCTTTCCCAAAAATATGGAGATTTTATCACAACTGATGGGTAGACGATGGCTAGCTAGTTTCCTTTATATTCATAATACAATCAATACAGAATTAAGCCTACGTACGAATGTGTATGAATGTCAAACCGTAATTAGCAGTAGGTTCTCCGTCTCATCGTAGAAAACCATGCAGTTAGTTTTTTTTGCAGGCTTTATAGTTAACGTTGCACTAGAACCATCCTACATTTCTCTAACATTTTGTTACTTTCTATCCTAACCCGTCACCTTTACTTCGGCGTGACTAATGCACAAGCCGTGCAAGCGTGAAATAAAACCATTAAGACCAGCCTTAGTAGCTGGCAACCCTGTACTTCTGCCTCTCGAGGTCACCGCGACAATTAATGCTTTTGCACAGATTAAAAAATCATACGGTCGTTTGTTTTTTGTTTCATATTTAACTTTAATATAACAATGTAGGTGCGCCGAGGCTAAGTAAGGCTGTATGATGTGGGCAAAGGAAAATGATAGTTAACGAACTTGCCTTTTCAATTGCTGAACTAGCAGCGAGCCTGATGGTGCGTTCGGTAGTGTTTCTATCTTGTGCCTCAATAGCGTGGGTTCGATTTCTACCCAGGGTAAACACTTATATGACTAATGTTTGTGTTTGTTCTGTGTCTGAGTGTTATGTATATATACTAGCAGCGCCCCGGGGTTTTACCCGCGTAGTTCCGGTTCCTATGACAATAATAAATACAATAAAAGTTACTTCTAATAACAATAGCTACGTGCTATTATTATTAGAAGTAACTTAGATAGTCCGATTATTTGAATTCACAAAAACTTAGAACTTGAAGTTATTTTAATAAAATTTAATATTTGATTAAATTTTATTGAAATAACTTCAAAATAATCAAATAGTTATACTAACTTAACGTTTTACCTTCTTAGGGGTTGATTTACAAAATCCTTTCTTAGTGCTTCCCTGCTTTAAAAAAGGAAAATTTCAAGTTTCTAACTGTTATAGTTTAGGCCTTGCGTTGATATGTCGGTCAGCTTCTCCTTCTATATAAAAAGATACTAGCTGTGCTCGCGACTTCGTCCGCGTGGAATAGTTTTTTTGGGTACCATACATCTTTACCTTAACTTATATAAACTTTGAATGTCATGTTTATTTATATCGAATCAATGCATGAAAAATAAGTTTCAAGTTTCTAGCTCTAAAAATAGAGATTCCCCTTGCCCTTAAAAAATAACCTGTCCTTTCTCAGGGCTGCTTATAGATTGTCTGTGCCAATTATCAAAACGGTTGAGAGGTTTAAGCGGGAAAGCGTAACAGACAGACAAAGAGACAGAGTTACTTTCGCATTTATAATATAAGTACAATTATAATTGTATTCCTCTGTTCTGTGACTTCCGTGACACAAGTGCTTTAAACTACGTATCTCGGAGTCAGGTCAGCGCATGACCGCAGGCACAAGTCCACCAGTGAAAATAGAATTAAGTTTTTTTACCAAAACGTTAACAAAAGCAACGGTTTGCAATAGCAATTGCCAAAGAACTGTATGTGACATAAACACTTTTGTATCAAATACAGTTTCTAGGCAATTTAGCTCGTATTAATGGGAAAATAGAGTTGTTGGATACAATATAAAAATTTGCCTCCAAATAGTATAACGTTAAATCATCAAACCAGGTTAAGTAACTCTGATATGAGACTGAATAATGAACATTGACTTGTTTCACAATTCGGTGATCACCGAGCGGTCGGCTGGAGTGATTTACCGAGCCACCTTCGAGCGGTAATGGACAGTAATGACGCCGCGCCCGACTCTCGATTTAGTAGCCCTGACTTGGGTTCGGCTTTGTGACAATGACTGAACTATGTACAAGGGTACTTTTTGCCGGTACCAGTACCTATGAACAGCGTCGTAGATGTCACGAGGTATCCATTATTTGGTTAAAGGCTTTAGCTTATTAAGGCTTTTTGAACTTGACATTTGCATTGATATGTACGCTTGTACTTTTTTTTGGTAGTCCTAAGTCGCCAGAAGTTAGGTAGATCTCATATAAAGATCGTCTGCATTGGTACCTCACTCTCACCTATTTCTACCGCCAAATAATAGTATTCGCATTGCTGTACTCCGGTTGAGGGAGAGGGAGGGTGAGGGAGGCAATAAAATTACTGTGTAAATGTGACATTTTATCTTCAGAATACAGGGTTGGCGATACACTTGTGATATCTTGGTGATGACATTAGAGTCTATAGGCTGCGGTCACGTTTACCATCAAACTGACGGAACGGATGGTGCTTGTTTGTTGGCTTATAAAAAATTAAAGAAATTACTTTTTTCTTGATCATGATAATGAAAATATTATCTTGAAAATCTGTTCCATTTCGCTACCTCTTTTTTCGTTGTGTGCATTATTTTCCAAATAATGTTTTCAAAAAAGAAAAACAAGAAAACCACAAAAATAAATTGAAATTTTGTAAAATTGCGTTGCTTTTATAATGCAGGTTGCATTTGGCGTTTGAGACAACTGAAGGTTGGTTGATAGTTAGATCTGATAACATTTTGTGCATTCTTAAATATCGTTTACAACAGGCTAGCTTTGCTAGCTAGATTCTTTACCTTATTATATAATTCCTCAAGATTTCTTGTTATTCCAGGAAAATATCAATGTCACTCTCGAAAAATAAAAAGCCCGATCTATTTATTTTTCTTTATGGAACAAGTGACAAGTGTGACAAGTTTCATCCAGATTGGTTGGGCCTTTTCGGTGTAAAAGAGTACCAAAACAACAAAAACCCTTACGGATGCAACAACAATTAACAGCAACGACCATACATCCATTCCACTCACAAACTTACGCCATTTACAATATTAGTAAGAATGCATTATACCACCTCGAATTCAATATTCATAATTAAGACAGGATCTGTCGGGTAACTATTATCAAACCAGCTATTGGAAGACCATTACTGGACATAGGCCTTCCAAGGAAAGGGGAAAATGTGGCCGGTAATTGCCGCGCAGGGCAAATGTTGGCTATCCCTTTAGGGTCCGTGATTCGCATACTTAGCCGGAAAGAAAACTTTCTTGATCGCGTTGTCCGTTGAAATCTTTCTAAAGGAATTCGACATATCATTTAAATTTGTATATAAATCACAATACATCTAGAATTGTGAGAAATACATCATTTGGAGTTGAAACATTTTTAATCCATAGGTAAAAGACATAAAAGACAATATCACCTGCATGATTCTCTTCATGTGGTGAAAATTAAAAACCTTATTCACTTGGAACCTAAGCTAAGACAAGTCTGATACATACATAAAATATAGACATCAAAAATAATACTTGACTACTTATAGACTGAGTCTTAATCTTACTCAGAAAATAATAATATTATTTCTCGGCAAACTGTAAAACATTAAAGTTGACAACTTTAGCGGAAACTATTTTCGTAATACTATTACTAAGTCAACAAACATGTATTCTTTGAAATAATAAGCGTCACGGTAGCGTATAGACGCTCGTGACATCACAATGATATCACTAATTCACCAACCTTTCAATTTGCATGTCATTATGAGAGGGAAATTGCCCATAATATCCGCGCTCGGCAAGTCACAATCCACGTCTGATCTCGTAGACCGCGTCACGTCTTAGACGACCCTCCCGACAAAATAACCGCGAAACTCGCAGCCCTTTCTTGCCCTCTCACTGACACAACTCAACCACTGACACTCCACATGCACTCGTATAACAGAGCAGTACACCGCGTTCGCCGGCGAACGCGTGAAGTCCCTGCCCCTACGAGCGATAACCGACAGCCCTAGGGCTGTCGGGCTCAATCTGTCCGTCCTCTCTTGTTTTAATTTAATTCATTCATAGTAAATTCAACCCCAACGACGGCGACCGAGCCTAGGTCGAGCCTCTAGAGGCGCCCTCGGTCTCGCCGTCGGTCCCGCTCAAATCTCGCGAGCCATTGCGGGCGCGACCGCGCTAAACGCGCGGTCGCGGCCGCGGGGCACGCAGGATTATTACGGGCATCGGTCCTCTTATCTATGAGAGGCCCCGCCCTCTTTTTCGGTGGCGCTGGAATTGACGTCTGAGTAGTCCAGCTCTAGGTTCGTCCGAAAAAAAAAAAGTCACAATCGCAAAGCGCAAAGCGTTCGCGACGGAAATACTGCTGCCCATTCCCGCCCTGCTGCATTTGAGCTACACTGCTTCGGATAAATATACCACTTTCTGTCGGTTCCGGTACCTCAGTCGCCTCTTGCGAGACTTGGTACTATTCTACTCTGCCGCTACCACGCGGCCATTAATAACACAGTTACAAAAGACCTAAAATAAGTAAACTCAGTAGTTTTACCACATCATGTGAAGTAACGCGAAAATAGGATTTATTACTCTTTATCGATTTTCACAAGAGTACTTACTTTTGACAAGACAGATAACCATAGATAGAGTCGCTTTAGATCTGTGGCACCAAAGATAATACAGTTATCTGAAGTATTACTCAGTATTGTTGCATTATGAAATGTCATAGAGGCGCGAATGCGCACTTGAGGAAAACCAATAGTCAGAAAAGATGGTTGCAAAATGTAAGGCCGATAGTATATTTGTTTATGATAAAAAAAAGTTATAAGAGATTACGTCTTTGTCGATTGGCAAATGCTTGCATGTGTTCTTTTGTCTATTCTTCTTATGTCTAGATTTTTTTACGACTAATAAACATACGGTCCTCGTGATAGTAAGAGTCATAGCCTATAGCCGCTCTTACGATCACAAAGATGTCACTAGCGCTGACCTTGTGACTTGAAGATATTGTTTCAAGTCACCCAGTAATTTTACTGTCAATACGAATACTGCAGTAGAAATAGGTGGTGAGATTGAGGCACCAATGCATACGACCTTTGTATTGACTGCCTCTAGTAAAACAAGAGGCTTCTGGGATCTGAGCTCTATGTGTAGGCCCGATCCTATTCAAACTTCCAGGGACATGATTTTTTTTAATTAAAAAAAAAACATCAACATAAAGCATTGTGAAGACAATTTATTTTATAAAAGTACAATATAAAGTTTAATATAAAGAGTAAATCATGAGCATAATAGTTTATAGTTTTAACAGATATTTATATATTACATTTAAATTATATAAATTTATAATAAATAGTCTCAAAAACTTTGAGAAATTACTGCTTTATTTGGTACATTTAACATTTGATAAATATTAACTGTTTGGAATGTTTGTATAATTTGAACAATGTATAAATTAATTATTCTTTGTGTCAATCAATTGCGGATAGAGGTAACAAACTCGTATTTCTATTATCCAGCTATTTTGTAGCAGTTTTTTATTAGTCGTTTGCATTTCTATATAAAATGTACGTGTCAAGGTTTGTCCGGGGTGAACATCTAAACTACTGAAGCATTTTAGTATTTTTGCCAATTATGTAGGTACAGTTTGTCCATGCTGAAAGACAGATAGTTTATATCTCAATTTCATTGTCATCATCATCATTCAGCTATTATTATATTATTCGCTTTCGCGACGGTGATGCTGTAGCCCATCCTCGCCCTATGCATTTGAGGTACTCTACTTCGGATGGATATACCGCCGTCTGACAGGTACGGTAACTCAGTCGCCCCTTACGACACCTGGTGCAGGGTGAGGTACTATTCTACTCGTATCTCATGGCATATATACATATATATCTCAATTATAGTATTTACGAAATAACAACGTCTAATCAGCTAGTGACACAATATATAGTTTTTTATTTGAATCATTTTAAATTGTTTATTGATATAAACAATTTACTTATTTAAATAAAGAATGTGTGGAGTAAACCATTGTAATTTCGTTTCATCATATGTAAATACAATATTTTTGGAGCTGCAACAATTCGTGTTACTTTTTAGTTTATCGTAAATAATGTTGACTGTATATATATTTTGTATACATTAAATAAATAAAAAAATACATAACTATAATGCGAGACCTTTTCTCTACGGGTTTGTTCTAGATGCATTTGAGAAACAATACAGCTCTCTAGGTGTGGCTGACTTATGCCGGCAGTTTGGCCCATAAAAACTGGATTATGAACACCCACGTATAAGCGAATGCACTCTGTAAGCAACGTATTGAGTAAACGTGTTTTGTATTGACGGATTATATGTATGTGCATACTTAATTTGTTGCTCATTGTAAGGAAATTTAGTTTTCTTTTTTTATACCGGTTACTTAAGACCAACATATCAGCCATTGAAAGTCCACTCTTGGACATAGGCCTCCCCAAGAAAGGGGAAATTTTGCCAATAAGCTCCCAAGACTGGGATGCACTTACAGATGGATATACCGCCTATCGTTTTTGGTACCTTTATCGCCTCTGACGGCGTCTAGTACATGAGGAGGTATTTTTCTACACTGGCGGTACCCCACAAACATCCACATATCCATAATCACAAATATTTGCGTTTATTATATCAGTGTATTAATATATTTGTAAGAAAATCGGTGTTTGGGTGTTTTTATATATATTTAAGAATTACATTTGTAATTTCTCTTGTGTCTGGTGTCCGTAACACAGGTGTTTTCAGCTACTCGCTTCAGATCGCTGTCGCGTGAATTTTTTAATATTATTTTTTATACTATAAACTCAAAATATTTATAATATAATAAGACGAAAAATCTTTTTATTGCAGTGCTAAAATTTGCAAGCGGAGATTTTATGTTCAGGTTGATGATCTTTGGGTTTATGGTTTGTGAAAGCGCATTCTTATATCCTTTCTTTTGTTGCCGTTGCTGTTTGTCAGACAGACAGGATATGACTAAATTCGAACAGATAACTTGTTTTAATATAAATAATAAATAAATAAAGGTAACCGAAACGTCAAACAAGAACGTAAAAAGTAATTACACTAAGTTTTAAAGCCGGTAAAAGAATAATTTTATTATCTGTAGTTACCGCGTAAATCTTAGTATAGTATTATGACTTGATAAATAAACTCTTTGGTTTTATTTTGACGGGCCCGATGGCGCAGATTTTAGTGATCCTGTCTTGTGCGCCAAAGGTCGTCGGTTCGATCCTCACCCAGAGCAAATATTTATACGATGAATGTATGTATTTGTTATTCTGTGTGCTATTTATACGTATCTAAGTATTATATTTTGTAATTCCTCTGTTGTCTGATATTCGTAATACAAGTGCTTTGAGCTACTTATTTCGGAGTCTGATTATTTATTATTGATTTTCCCACCGGCTGACCCGATAGACGTCCTGTCTTAGCTACATATGTTTATCTCTCAACTCAACTCAACTGGATCAAATTTAACACAGTAATCACAAAAGTATTAAAATCGATTAAGTAGTTTACAAGTTCATTCCGGACAATCTGATTTATATATTTACATATATATTTATATATATCTCTCTCTATATGTGTGTATATATTTATATATATATCTGTATATCATCTGTATATAACATAAAATCTCCTATATAGATATATATATATAGATATATACATATATATATATATATACTAGCTGTGCCCGCGACTTCGTCCGCGTGGAATAGTTTTTTGGGTACCATACCTATTTACTTCAAATTATATAAACTTTGAATGTCACGTTTATTTATATCGAATCAATGGCCTGAAAAATAAGTTTTAAGTTTCTAGCTCTAAAAATAGCGATCCATGCAAACAACTTTTCATCCCCCCTTGCAACCCCTGACAACCCTTATTTCGAGTTCAAAAATAGCCTATGTCCTTTCTCAAGGTCTAAAGATTGTCTATGCCAGATTTCATCAAAATCGGTTGAGAGGTTTAACCGGGAAAGCGTAACAGACAGACAGACAGACAGACAGACAGAGTTACTTTCGCATTTATAATATTAGTAGGGATATAGATTTATATATATACAAATGCAAAATAGATTAAATTAAAAAAATCTAAATTTTAAAAAAGGAACAATTGATAATTTTGACATGACCCACGTCTAGACTTGCATGTGCATTCAAACAAGTCCCCGCAATAAAGTATTTAGTCTTTGTAATAAATCCTAATTTATAAAACAGTGTACCGGAGCTAATTGTTTTACACATGAAATCGTGTCGTATAACGATGGGAAAGAACAACGGATTCCGCGTCTGTGTGTATGTCGACTCAGCAATTAACCGGTTGAGTTAAAACCGAGTTACGTGTACCAGCAACCGGAGCGACATATGTCCTGAAATTCCTTAATTGCAATATTTGATGCTTTGGTAGATAGGGATATCTTGTGCGCCCGAGGAAGTAGATTCGATCCCAGAACATATATTTATATGGTAAACATTTGTTTGTTCTGTGTTTAGGTGTTGAAAAAATATATTTAAGAATTATATTTGTTTCACCTCTGTTATTTGATATATGTAACACAAGTACTTTCAGCTATTTCTGTTTTTATTTAGAATTTAGGTTGATGTTGATGATGTCAGAATAATTTATTTAATTTCGCTTACGGCCGCAGTCTTCTTGAAAATCCTGTTTCAGACTTCGACTACAACAATGATTTTTTTTCATTATTATCTAATTACGAATTGCCGTGTAGTTTCAAAATATAGAATGGTACCTCCCTCTGTACTATGACTGAGATGTTGGAACCGAGGGATAGCGTAGCTTAATCGCAACAGGGCATAAATGCAGGATCATTTATCTCCATACTGGTTCTATAGGAAATCTCTTAAGATGTGATAATCCCGATAAATATTCATTGACATATTATGTCTAGTACATTCGGTTTTTATCCATCACAAGCAAACACGTGAAGTGGTGATATGTATGATCTCAGGTATCACAAATCAAGATAAAAGTACGTAGTCTCGCAAAAACAAGTGAGCACAATATAAAGAACCTTGATAAGATGCTGATAAATGAAATGGTTGGACGCCGTACGCGACGTGTGCTTTTGTTAGTGGCCCTTTTTAAATTAACCGGCATACTATGGCGGCTCGATGATTTAGTTTTGCACGGAAATATCAAAGTTTATACTTGTAGCTTAAGTAAACAAAATAGACTTCGTAAAACATCAGCAATGTGCTATTGTAACTCAATCTAAAATCGTTCTGGCGATTAGCCGGTTCAAATAAACAAAACAAATAGATAAAAGTAATATGTTGAGAAATATGTATATGTATCGTATATACTTCATATGTATTAATTCAAATATATTATGTCATTAGACTTTTAATTTAAATCATTTTTGTTGATGTCAACCCAATTTAAGTAAAAATCGTTTGTTGTACATAACAGGAATAAGTATTAAAAAGAATTAAAGAAAAAATCAATCCAGTCGAATGTTACTTAATTTAATTAAAAGTTTATTTAATTTTAGGTTCAATAAAACCAGTTTGTTTTTGTTAAACCAGACAAACAAACTCACAAAAAGTAAAGACAGTTAGTTAGTAGGTGTTGTCAACACAGGGCAAGTTATAGGTATTATCCCAAACACGAAGTTTCTCACAGGCCTCTATGTAATTTATAATTTGATGAGTTTTGGAGTAGTTTTCGTCGGCAAATCAAAATGCAATTTTTCTGTCAATGATTTATTGAAGTTTGGATAAACGATAAGGCATTATTTAGAAATATATGTTTTGTCAAGATGTAATAAATTTTAGTGTTGCAGGGCACCTATAAACTGAAATTATGGCCTTAATTTACAACCTAATAACTTATTTATTAATAAATTCGTTTAGTCCCTTCTGTGGCCTCAAAAGTTTGTTACTATTAGAGATTGTTATTTATCGATTTTTAAGAGGGTAAATTTTCACGTCTGTAAATAAATAGCTACGTGTATTTTATTAACATCTCCAAATAACTTTTAGGGAATTCCGACCGGATTTCCTGTCTGTCGACAATTTAAACAAATACAGATTTTCTGTCATAAAAATACAACGTATCATGTTTGCTCATTCATCTTATCAACGAAGCAAATAAAAGAGAAGTAATAATAATAACAACACAATAATTAATACCCAGCAGTAAAACTTGAGATAAAACTCGAAGCAAACGCTCACCTGGAAATTCGCCGGCAACAACCGATCACTGATTTATCACTTTATTTACACTGAACAATATTTGACATAAAAACTTTTCGGAAGCTAATCCTCTCTTATTGCTGACACATAAGAAACTCACTTAAAAGAATAAATAACTATATCGCACAACTGTCAAATTTCGCGCCAAAGCCAACACGCGAAACACTACGTGCGCTCGAGATCGACGCTTTCCACAAACTAATTCACTTTTCTTACACATAGCTCGCAATCGCGTGACAATCCGGCCAAGATAAAAGCCTTTTGGACACGAGCAATCTGATACAAATTGTTTACTTTCATACATGGTTGCATAGCACAACTTGATTACCTGATATGTTTTATTGTTTGCGCAGTTGTTTTGTTTAATTAGAACCTCGGTTTGGGTAAACGAGCCTGTTTGATAGGCTTCCAGCACAATGAGAGCTTTGTTTAGCTTATGCTTCACGATGCCTACGAATATCTAAACAATAACAATTGGCATCGTTGCTAATCAGATCGAAATTTTCAAAGTACCTGTTATTTAATTTGTCATTTTTTTTCTGTCAATAATTATCTCTGGCTCATTCTCATAATATCGATCACCAATTAATTAAATTTGTTGTACCTATACTTTTACATTTTAATTACCAATAAAATAAGTATCTCTTGATGTATCTATGCACAAAAAATAACATTGACAGATTTTTTTATAAGAAGGATAAACGCTCACCGATTCGCCTTCGTTCAATTAAATTTCATAGACAATAAAAACACTAGAAAAAATCACAAAGCGGTGTACTACATGCTAAAGTATAAACTGCTTTTTGAACCTAAAGGATCAATTTTATACCCTACACAACATAATCCATGCTTATATAACAAAATCGATGTGTTTGTCTGGAGAGGGGACTCTTATTTTCCTGGAAGGTCCTTACTAATGGTAAAGAGCTTTTTTTGATTCCGCCTCAAGCAATACACATGCCAAATTTCATTAAATTGTTTTATAAGTTAGTGCTTCAAAGATGAACAAAGAACAATATGGATACTAAAATAAAAAAAGATATATAAATAAAAATGAAGTGTCTGTATGTAATGTCAACAGTTTTTTACTCATGCATAGAAGAGTACAATACTTTTTTTATATGGCTAAGTTTACAAACAAGCTTGATAGTAAGCATCACCGCAGTCTATAGACGCTCGTATTATCACAAGGATATCACAAGGATATCACTGGTGCGTTGCCGTCCTTGTGACTTAAAGATAATTAGCGCCATTTACCTAGTAGTTAGTTCACTGCCTCTCTGGCAGTTGAACCAACGGAGAAGACAATTGTATTAGGTCTACCTCTATTATGGCACGTAAAGCACACATTTTTTTTCTAATTTTTGTTTGTCAGTTGTCTTTCGTTTCAATTAATCTCCCAAACCGAATACAATTTGACAGCAAACAGTTTCGAAACACTTTCGCAATCGATATCAATCTATAACTACGAGCCATCTTTTTTTATTTACAAACAGCTTTAATTGTCTTAAAGCCCGGCTTCTAAGATTTTAAATTACACCTAATTATTCATATAGACTTGTAAAAACCCATACATATAACAAAAACATCAATTATCTGACATGTTTGAAACATTACCTTTTGTATGTAAATGAAATATATATTTTTTTGTTTTTATTGTTCATTTTATGTTCCGAACAAAAATAACAGATAATATGTAATATAACAGTACTTGTCGCGGTGTTAATTCGCTGTATGTGTGCATATTTATTATTATTACAATTTATTTACAATTATTATTAAAATTATTCTTTACAACCGTACGATAATGTAATAGGGATCGGAAATTATCAGTAATAAAATAAGTTCTCGGTACTTCTCACAAACCATAGATAGTAGACGCTAACGACTTTCCTTCTGTACTGACAGGTGCATGAATCTTTTTATACTCGAACGCCAATTGCGAGTTGACATTTGTAATACCTTTAATTTGGTCAGCATATCATTGCCTTGAGGTCTGCATCCATTAACCTTCATCATATAAACCACTCACTATAACACTAGTCTGAAAACTAAATCCGAACTACTCTGTTTTGTTTGGACTATATATATTTAAGTTTGGAATGTTAAATGAAAGCAACTAGCTTACCCGACAGACGTTAATCTGTCTTAACTATACTTGTTTATTATAAATAAAATATTGCGACTATACATTGAGATATAAACTAACTTACCCTATCTCTCAAATTGGATCAAACTGTGCGCAGTAAGCAAGAATGTATTAAAGTCGGTACAGTAGTTTGAAAGTTCATCCCGGACAAACAACGTGACACGAAATTATTATCCACAAAGAATTTTATATATATAAAGACACATAATAATAAAAGTAAAAGCAGTAAGTAGGTAACATATTATTAACTAGCTTAACCGACAGACGTATCTTAACTTTACTGATATATTCAGCATGATAAAAATATTGCGCCTATAAATAGAGATATAAACTGTATTATCTCTTAAGTTACATCAAACTGTACACAGTATGAAAATTTTATTAAAATCCGTTCTGTGGTTTAGGAGTTCATCCCGGAGAAACACCGCGATAAGACAGAACAACATCTGTCGGGTCAGCTATTATATATATCCCGGCTTATAATAATAAATGGTGGGTATAATAACAGATAGACATATGCTGTATTTTTTACTAAGACTAATTAGGTGTATAATACATTATTTCGATCTATCTCGCAAGGCTCAGCCAGCGTTTGCAATGTAATCGAAAAAAATATTATTTACGTCATCTCATTGGAAACCTCTAAAATTATCCATGTTTCTCCACAATATTATGGATGTATTATACATACATATAAACACTAGCTATTAAAAAGCCGCATGAAAATTAGTTTAAAAGATCTAAGAAATAGACAGACAGCGAAAAAATTTTGTTTTGTACTATACATAGGTTAATAACATACATAGGAACATAGCAACGCCATCTATTGATTACTTACATACTCAATCTAGTCAACAGGCATCGCCATCTGTTAAAATCGTTTGGAGTTCAGATATTTATGAATGTTAAATAATAGACAACTAAATTGCAATAAAATAATATTGCAGCTATAAATTAAGTTGGAAACTGCACACGGTGTGCAAATTAAATAAAATTCGGCTAAGTAGTTAACGGGTCCATCGCGGACAAACAACGTGATAACGTGATATATATATATATATGTCACGTCAAGATATATAAGTATATATATTAAATAACTTAGATACCGACTGCAGCGCCAACTGCCAGGCTGATTTGAGAATATAAACCATCCAGGGTGTCAACCAATCAACCAAACCAACCAAATCAAAACGCATAGCAAAAAAAATCAAGTCGTTCCAGCTGTTTAGCCGTACAGTAAAAATTACATATGTGAAGATACTACAATTATATCATGAACAGGTCATAATTCGAAGTACTCTATAACTTGAATTAAAAAGTGACTATAGACAAGCACTTTGTTATCATAGCCGCAAAATCTTGCTTACTCTGTGACGTCACAGCCATTCCGTGAATCGCGTGCGTCAAAATAGCGGATGTAGCTATCCAAGAGTGGTTCAGGCATTTCATAACAGTGTCCTTTAACGAATCGTTATCTATACGTAGACGTATTTATCTCTTATTACAAGCATTCATCACAATGAATGGAATTTCCAGCTTAATTATGAGTCTGAAATGATTGTATGCTTTGGAAATACTTGTAAAAGTAACAAGTATGCTTTAGTCAGTGCGCGCGTTTGCGTATGCGATGAATCCGATTTTTTAATGCTTCCTGATACTGTTTTCTTTTACATGTACACTGTTACATTATTGTTACGCAAAAGGGACAACTCCGATGTCAATTCCAAATTTAGTAATAAACTACCCCGCCCACGAATAACGTAGGCCCCATTATTTTCCTCCAGGACAAGGCCGGCCCTTGGCTTAAGTGGCCATTGTTAAGGGTAGTTATTCGTTATTTGTTTAGTTATTTAGTTATTTTAAAATTGAAAATGCATCAACTCAAAACTTTAATATTAGGCCAACCCTTCAAAATTGGCGTATATAATCCCATTAACGTTCATGATTCGCGGACATATTCTAAGCATGATCTCTGTTGAAACCTAGCAATTAAAGACATTAAATATTTCGTTTAAATTTCAAATAATTGGCGTTGTTTCTGATATTGTGGGAAATATATTATATTGATTCAATGCAGTCTTCATCTAAAAGAGCTATAAAAATATTAGGTCTTTATGAAATTAGCGTTTTGTCGTACTAACCACTTCAATCTGAAATATCTCCTGTTCGATTAAGAATTACAAATTTAAAATGTATAAATTCATTTAAATGGTACATTTGAGTTTTGAAAACAGTCATTCATTTGTTTTGTTCTCATTATTCTTTTCTTTGGCGTCGCTTATTACCGCTCCATGGAAAACATGAAATATTGGTATTTTCATTTACTAGTACGAGTTCAACCGTGGTTCTAATGCAGCAGAAAGAGGTCAAATGATTAAAGATATGTACGGCGCTGGTGTCGCAAGAGAAAGCACGGTACGTTTTTAGTATTACCATCTGCGCCGTCGGGCCTGTAAAAAGATGAGGACTATGTGATCCCGGCCGGTCAGTTGCTAATAATTAAGTTGTTAAAGATATTATATCACCTTGAAACCGGAACACAACAATGCGAATACTGCTATTTGTTTATTACATGCAAACATTTGTTGTCCAATCCTGTCAAATGCTATAACAACTATTCATTTGTGCGTTCAGAAATTTATTTTTTGATCAATGTCTCGAAAGTTCGATTACTGTTATACTTGCTTGTTTTAAACATTAATTTGTGTAAATATTTTATTATTTAATATTTTTCGAAAATAATACCTAAGATTTATTCTACAGTTTAACAAATGTGTAAATGTCTTTTTGTAATTTATTTATTTAATATCTTTTTATATTTTTTCGACCACAGCTTACATCGTTTAGTTTCCATTGGTCCAATGGACGTTGTGTGCCAGCATTGTGGCGCATTGAAGTTTGCTGGTGAAACGCCTGGCTTGTGCTGCTTTAGTGGTGAAGTGAAATTGCTATTATTGGTCCCGCCACCAGAGGCATTGTACTCCCTGCTTTATGGCGAAACAATAGAATCACGACATTTTCTAGCGAACACTCAAAAATACAATATCTGTTTCTAAATGACTTCATTTGGGGCGGAAATTAACGAAAAACACGAATATAATACATTTTAGGTAATTTACGTTAAAGCCTTTATTTTCTGTGACTGTAAAAAAAATCTGGTATGTAGTTTGTTAGATTTCTGTATTTGTCTCTGAAATAAAAATGGTATGTTATTATTTAAAAGAAAAGTGTTAGTAAATCTCATTATAACTATGGCGTCATGGGATCAACACATCTACGAATAAAGCAATTCTCCAAGATCTGCCGCAAATGCCTCATGAACATCATGCATTGGTCAGGCTGTTCCAAACTGCTTTAGAGCGCATGCCAAGTGATGACTATAACGTTGTGATCAGAACAGATAAAAGACTAGCTGGAACATATGAACGCACATTTAATGCTCAAACAATCGATGAAGTGGCAAACCTGATTGTTGGTGAAAACTTGGAAACACGTAATATTGTACTTACACGACGCAATACTAGAAAACTACAAAGAATATTTGAAACACACCGTTCATATGACTAGATATCACTTTAATATCAAACTGATTAGTTAATTTAATGGTAAGATCAATATTATAGTTTTTATTTTAACTTCAGTACATATTATTCTGTTTGCTTTTATACCAAAAAAAAATATTTTTTTTAATTTAGTAGAGAGTAGCTGTAAAAGTCGTTAAGCTATTAGGGGTTCCAAAATACAATTTTTACCGTATTTGTTCAGGTGAGGAAACTACCAAGGTTAGTTCGATGTATTGTTACGCATATCGTTTGATGATTCGTGAAAATTCTGACAATTATTTATTGCGATTTCGTCGACTGCTTCAACAATATTGCGTTGACATGTGCGTTAAAATCGAAACGGAGCTTTCATTCGGTTGAAACGTAAATTCATTTACGTTTGAACTGAATGAAAGCTCATGTTACTACATGTTATCCGAAATGGACGGAAATTATTCAATTGCTGCTTCCCGGACAAACATCAAGTGATCGACACGACATCACGACTTTCGGTCACTAATGAAATTACCTTGTTAACTACTGGATGTATTCAGTCGAATGGCAAAAACGAGGCCTACCGCATGCTCACGTTCTAATCTGGTTAGTTGAAAGAATTCGGCCAGATCAAATAGATGACATCATATGTGCGAAGATTCCTGCTCCTGAAACCTGAAAAATATGATTCATGGAACGTGTTGCACTATCAACCGCCAATCACCGTGCATAGTCGACGGTAAGTTTCCAAACAGTATCCACAAAAATTGACGGCAGAGACCATTACAGGCAACGATGGTTATCCATTGTATCGGCGTCGATCGCCCGGTGATAAAGGAACTATCCTAACTAAATTGAAAGGAAACGCTTTTTGAAACGCTTGTTGACAACAGTTGGATTGTTTCATATTCGCCACTTCTTTCCAAAACATTCAAGGCACATTGTTATGTTTAGTATTGCAATTTGATCAAGTCAAATTCAATTAAATACATTTGCAAATATGTCACGAAAGTGAGCGACAAATCGGTTTTTGGTATCTAAACATCCAATATCAACGATGAAATCTCGCGCTATCAAGTTGGTAGATATGTGAACTGCAATGAAGCAATTTGGCGTAGACTTTCATTCCCTATTCACGAACGTCATCCCACTGTTGTATATTTAGGGGTGCACCTAGAGAACGGTAGAGTATATTTCACAGCGTCGAATGCTGCTCAACGTGCCGAAACACCTCCAGCGACAACACTGATCAGCTTCTTTGCGGTTTGTCAAAGCTATCCGTTCGCACGAACGTTGCGTTACTCAGAAATGCCACGTTATTACACTTGGAACACCACATCGAAGAAATTTTAACGTCGGAAGCCAGGCGATACAGTTCCTGGTCATTAAGATATGCGTTCTACTGATGCTCTTGGTCGCATTTACACAGTTCATCTCAAGAATGATGAATTTGTCTATATGCGATTGTTGCTGGTACATGTTCAAGGGTCAACATCATTTGTTCATGGAAGTTCATGTTAATTCCATCAACTGTTAATGGAAGAGTGTGCCCCACATTTTGTGCAGCATGCCAAGAGCTGAATTTGCTTGAAAACGATACTCATTGGGACACGAGAATCGCTGAAGCAATTACTGCATCTCCAAGTCAGATACGCACATAATTTGCTATCTTCATTTCGACATGCTTCTCATCGAACCCACGCGATCTGTGGTACAAATACAAAGATAACATGTCAGCTCAAAAAAATTCCGATCTTAAGGTGAATTGGGACAGGGATGTACTAACTACGGAAGACATGATTGTTGAGTACTAGTGATCGTGTAGTGCCTGTGAGAGTATTAATATACAAGCAATGTAGGTACATTTTTATCTATTGTATTGGCAACACTGTTTCAATGTGTCAGAGTGACTCTATTGTCGACCCACCATTATTGTTCAATAAAACAACGTTTCATATTATAAAATACAGTTTCATTTCATAAAGACTGGCGAAAAGTAAGATTAAGATGGCCGGCAAATGCCAACTGAAAAATTTTAGTCAGGAGGAATACTTGTCTTCTATTGTTAGACAAGGCAAGATAAATAATACCACTAATGTGATGAAACTAGAAGGTGCGAAAAATTGTAATGTTAAAGTTTCAAATGAGCGTATTGTTGAGAGGTTAGGGATGGTTGGACATTTTTGTAGGGCGGACGGTAAAACCAGAAGAGGCTATTGCACGAGCTGCCTGAGAAGTAAAGGATGCTAAGGCTCAATCTTTGATGGTCACCAGGATGTCTGAGGATGTCATACTGCATATCATAACTTGTACTTCTGCTGAAATGTGGCGAAAGCTGTTGTGTTTACGAGCATAAGTCGGAAAAAAGTATACACATTAGTCTGCAGCGTTTCTTTCAATTTAAATACAATAAAGGAGTTGATATATCGGTGTTTATATCTGAAATCCAAGAAATTCAGAGTCAGTTGAAGCAATTGGGTGAGGAGATCTCAGACAAACTTACAATAACTAAAGTTTTGCTAAGTTTACCAGATGAGTACAAACACTTTATATCGGCATTGAAGTCTGAACCCGATAATAAACAAACATTTGATAATTTGGTTAAGCAAGGCTATTAGTAGAAAAGGAAAGATTGCAGAAAACCAGGAGAAGTCGTCTTCGTCAGCATTCTAAGCCAAGAAAAGTGTTAAGTGTTTTAAATGTGGCAAACCGGGGCATTACCATTCAGAGCGTCGAAATAATAAAGACAGTGAGAAAAATGTGAAATTTAATAAATGCTTCTATTGTGATAATCCCGGACATATTAAAGCGCAGTATCGATTTAGAAAGCCAAAGGACAGTAAGAAAAAGAGTAATGCGTTCCTTGTGTCTAACTCGTGGTTTATCGAGGTGCGAAAGGAAGCGGTGTAATTGGTGAATGCATGAATGTCAGTTACGAAAACTAAACAGTTACAAAAACGTCTTTGATAAGTTTGTTATCTAAGACGAACCCGTGTAGACGGGAGTAGAGCAGGCGCTCATATAGCTTGGCCCAATGATTTGAGCAAGCTAACGGGCCTGACAGAAGGGGGATTCCTAAAGTCTTTACCAGGCTTGCGGATCCCAATAACGTCGACATCCTTCCACGCGTTCGGAAACAAGCAGTTGGACATCACCGTATTAAAAATTACCATGAGCAAGCAAATCAGGTACGCGGGAAAAACTCTCAGGATGCAATTGGAAATCTCTTCCGAGCCGGGAGCCTTTTTCGGCTTGAGCCTACGTAGGACGTCGTGAATACGGGTACAGGGTTGCTCATAAATGAGCCATCTCAGCCGTCTTTCTCGGTTGCGCTGGAATTGACGTCGAACGTATACTTTTTAACGTCTGCTTAGCCATATAAAAATACTCAGACTTTGTAGACCTATTTTGCACAGACACATCGTTTTGCAACTCAAGAAAAATATTTGTTAAAGCAAGAAAATAACTTGTTCTTCAGCTCTACAACCTTCTCGTTATTCCTCATTGTCCTCATGTATTACCATTACCAGTGTCATCATTGAGGTGATAGCCGTTCGACAGTCGGAGATTGTTAGCTTCCCCTGTTCCATCGTTACTGTAGCCGCTACCGTAGCTAGGAATAACGGAGCTACCGGAGACTGGGGTTCTAGTCGAATTGCTATTAACGATTTTTAAAGATTTGGCCAATAATTGTCATAATGGGCAGACGTAATAGCAATCGCAGAGCGCATCTTTGCGACGAGAATGCTGCTGTCCATCCTCGCCCTTTGCATTTGTGTCACGCAAGTCGGATGGATATGGACACCTGGCACATGGAAGGCACTATTCTCTGGTTCGGGTACAAATCCTTTTGTAACTTAAGGACAGTAAATCGGGAAACCAATGTAAAAAGTTACAATTATAAGTCGTCCCAACCTGATATGCAGCGAAGGGCGTTCGATATTCTGTGGATTAATTACATATAAATGTTTTACACTCATATAAAGGAAAATTGAACGTTAAATAACTTTGATTTTTTTCTCTAATTTGATTTGGTGTACATTTACTTTGACGACACCGATATCTCTCCAAGGTTGAAAATGAATTATGATACTTTCATACTAATAGGATTTCCAACTCCATATATCAACAATATTATTTTGATAATAAACATATTTCGTCAACAATTTTTATTGAATTCGAATATCTGTATTAACTAATTTATATGAGTTTTTTATAGATTTTTTTATATTATATAAAAGATAATATTTATTTGATATTGGTTACATCACAATTAATAAAATCCTATGCTTAATAAAAAAATGAGTACACAAGTGAAACGTGACACAACACATAGACATTTTTTGTTATAATAATAGATTAGCATTACTCTATGGTTTGATATCATGGTTGCGGCCTGTCATTAGAGCTCTTTGGATTGGTTGTCACGGAATTTTACGACGAATTTCATCCTTTTGTAGTGAACTAGAATAATCATATTAGATAGATTTTGTACAATTCGCTATAACTTGGCCACCGTCAGATAATTATATTATTATAGCAAAAAATATAGTTCAATACGTCCTTGGAAATTTCTACACAGTAATTCAACATAATACTATTCCAGTTGTAATGGAAACTAAATACACTGCAGCGACGAGAAGGAGAAAATCAGCTGTGGAGGGCTATAAATGATATACAACTTCGGAAGCAGGTTTGTGTCAGTTACCAAGTGCAAATCACAGTGAGAGGGGACGTAGTTGATCGCAGATCGACAGGTTTTATGTGTGCGTGACGGTGACATGAGCACAAACAACAAACGGCGTGGAGCTAGCGGTTCCAGTTGTTCAGTGTCTGGAGTGCCCGCTCTCGTTAACGTACCCTCGGCCATGTCTGCCGACCTTGCTTCCCTGTTTGAATGCCCAGTCTGTTTCGACTATGTCCTGCCCCCAATTCTGCAGTGCCAGAGCGGGCATTTGGTCTGCTCTAGCTGCCGACCCAAGTTGTCGTGTTGTCCGACGTGTCGTGGTCCCCTGGGGAATATACGAAACCTGGCCATGGAAAAAGTTGCTAGTAATGTTATGTTCCCATGTAAACATTCTAATACAGGCTGCACTGTCACTTTAGTACACACAGAAAAGGCTGAACATGAAGAAGCTTGTGAATTTAGACCTTACTCTTGCCCTTGTCCAGGTGCATCTTGTAAATGGCAGGGTGGGCTTGACCAAGTCATGCCACATTTAATGATGTCCCACAAAAGCATTACTACGTTACAAGGAGAAGACATAGTGTTTTTGGCTACTGACATAAATCTCCCTGGAGCAGTTGATTGGGTTATGATGCAGTCTTGTTTTAATCACCACTTTATGTTAGTACTTGAAAAACAGGAAAAATTTGATGGACATCAACAATTTTTTGCTATTGTCCAACTTATAGGTTCTCGAAAGGAAGCTGAGAATTTTGCATATCGACTGGAACTTAATGGACACCGAAGACGTCTCACCTGGGAAGCAATGCCTCGGTCCATTCATGAAGGAGTGTCCTCTGCAATTATGAATTCAGACTGTCTTGTGTTTGACACATCTCTTGCACAACTCTTTGCCGACAATGGGAACCTCGGAATCAATGTCACAATATCTATTGCCTAATCAACATTACTATGTTTTGTAGTTGGTAACTACTGCTGGAATGAAATGAAATATTCATTGACATACAAAGAAATTATCTAGTTATATTATTGGAGGCCAATGATCTACACTAAATCTAGAAAGCAATAAATTGATTACATATAATTAATACAAAAATCAATAATAATTCATATCTTAATTTAAATTTAAAGTTTTGATTCAGTTACACCTGCAACATTTCCAAATAATTAATTTTTAATTTTGACATTTTTTGTTTTAAATAAAATATTAATCAACAGTAAGGTAAGCCAAAAATATATATGATTTGTTTTGATCATTGTATGTACATGTGTGTTCATATTTAGAGTTAAGTAGAAAAAGTTGAAATTCTTCCAGTGAGTATAATCTCCACGGAATGCCTTGTAAACATAACATAGTTTATAAAACAAATTATGACCTCTCACAAGAGAAAGTGATTACTTTATTCCAAACAATGAACAAATATTTGTACTAACTTTTAATGGTTTTGTATATAAATGCATGAAACTACCTAAATATAAGAATATCAAGCATTTTGTGATGTTGCTTAATGAATTTACATAGTGTGCTGGCATTGACTGAGTACACGCCCTAAGGTCACAAAGACATCAGCCTTAGTACAAATTTTAAATTATTGTGATGTTTAAGCTGCCTGTAAAATAAGAAATGTAGTGTTCTGTGGCATTAAATTTGATTATTTCTTATATGAGGAATATTTCTGAAAAATCTTATATGAGGGACATGCAAGTTATATTTTTGTTTCTGACTATTACTGATTTTACACCAGATAAAACAAGAATGGTTGAAAACAATATCTTATCTATGTCAAGTTTGCTTTGTTTATGGCTAGATTCAAGTTAACAGTTCATTATAGTGGCAGCTAGAGACATATTGGAATTTATATTTAATAGCAATATTAACAAGGGAAATGAATCAAAGAAATATCTTATAATTTGAAGGACCACAATTTTAATAATGAACAATAGCTCAATGTACATAAGTTAACCAGTTTTCTTTGTTTAGTCATGACTGAATTATTTATTAGTTTTAATTTAGGCTTCATTTTATTTATGTAAACACCATGCTACTTAATTTGTAGAATTCCCTGTACTAAATAATAATAATAATCACTTCAAGGTCACATGGTGTGATGCATGGTTCTTACTTATAATTTAAAGCGCCTATATTACCCTTAATATGAAGCTGGTTAAATTTATGAAAATGCTAGAATAAAATTTTTGTAATGTAAAAACTGTGGTTTTATTGTACATTATGAGGAGTCTGGATAGTTTTAGATATAGTTCACAACAGTTCAAACTTACATTCACCTTGACATCTTTTGAATTATGCAATACTTTTAACTGTTGTTTGATATAGACAAGAAATTGTCCTTACTAATATTAAGTTATTCATTCACGCCGTAAATGAATGAGTGAAATTTTAATCAGGATTTGGATTTCTATTCTGATCTTGATTGAAACTTGATACAGAATAATGATCTGGTATGGAGTCGCATATAAAAATGTTCCCGTGACATAGATCTGGGATTTTTATTTTTTTTTAACATTACATTTAAATTTTTCAAGTAATAAAGAACTTAGTATGAAATAATTATCCATAAATTGAAGCTCGATGAAGTTTATCTACTTGTTTTGTGATTAACGAAAAAATATTCGTACTCCAAAAATCATGGCGTTAGACATGGTCCACGATTTAATCTATAGGCCTTAAGAGTTACCATAAAATTACAGTTATAAAACTTTTACATATTTCAAACGGTCTATATAACACTGTCTAGTGAAAAATAACCCACGTAGATATTTGGATAAAATAAAAGTCACATCTCATTTACAGTAACCATTAGTAAAATATACATATTTAATTTTATAACGAAATAATACAAACAATAAATTATGCCTACTATACAAATAGAGAGTTGAATCGATTAGTAAAAATAATTTATCTTTTGAAGATCATACAAACAGTAAAAGATGTATGTTCTATTTAATTTGGCTAATTAATATATATTTCAATTTATGAAAATGAGATTTTTTTAATTCAAAACGGGCGTACGTGACACCACGTTATTTATCTTCTGTCTAGTTTTAAAACGTATTTAAAAAATAATTATGGTTGTTTACTACTCTGCGGCTGCAGAGGCGAAGGTAGGAGACAAGCTGTCGTCGGACTTCCACTGTCATCCAATATAGACGTTTCCTTTAGCGCGCTAAACGGCTCTGAATCGGTAGGTGGCAAGTTTACAGACATGCCGGCCGGACTGAACGGATCATTTCTATGCACGACCTCAAAAGGATCCGACGCGCGGGTAGTCTTGGAGTCCAAAAGACTGAACTCGTCGAATTTGTCCAACACCTCCTTGAAAGTGCTGGGCTGGTGGGCGAACGGGTCGAAGGTCTTCTTCAAACCTTCGGGGCTGAACGGATCTCTGTCTTTCGGCGCGTCTTCGGCTATACTGTTGTCCCCGCTGAAGTCGGACAGGTCAATGTCATAATTAATGTTACTCAGCCCCGGTGCTAGATGCTCCGAGCCGAACTCGTCCGGGGTCATCAGCTCATCTATAGACCTGGAGTCAAAAGGCGTAAATCCCAGCGGCGAAGGTGTAAGAAGCTCCATAGAGCTGGTCTGCTTCAAGTCCCATGTTTGATCGAGCTGTGGAGACTTCGGTGGGGAAGGTTTCTCGATCACGTCGAATCCGAGGATGTTTAACTTTTCAGTGTCTGATCTTTCTTCTGGAGCTATTTGAAGTTGAGGTTTATTATCCCTTAGGTCTACACTGGTCGATGGTTCTGCCAAATCATCAAGTTCCTTTCGAATCTCTATAAGTTTCTGATCAATATTCACGGTTTCTGTTGGAGTCGGTAATTTACCCAATTCCTGTACCGGTTCCTTTGATATTTCGACGGGATTCGACGGCGAACTCTCACATGACACGAAGAGTTGCTCGGACCCGGATTTCTCTAGGGATGTGTCTTCGTCCGCGTCGGCTACGGTTTCCAGGTCGATGAGCGGTTTGGTATTCACATTTTCCAAGTTGCCAAACCTTGGCAGCTCAAGGCGTGGTTTTATTTCGAGCGGAGTTTTTGCTAACACGTCTTGCACTTTCTTCGCGATTTGTTCCTGTAAAATAGATATTTTTTTTTAATAAATAGATACACCATTGTCGAAATACAGTCACGATGGCTTCCATTAAGGCATTTGGAAGTATTTTGCACATACATACAGTTGCTTAAAATTGATATACCTAAGAATAAACTTTGCCGTGAGGTCCTAAACAATGCAGCCAAATGCAAGGAAAGCTGCGTTCTGCGGCGGTAATTATGGGCAAAATTCCCCCTTTCTTGGGCAGGCCTATATCCAACAGTGGACTTCCAATGGCTGGTATGATGATGAATGAATTCTAGCCTATTACATTCCTAAACCAAAAAAATAACCTCGTTGAACTCTCAAAGGACAGGGCCAACGAACACACGTCAGCTATGCGACCTTGGTAAGTACGAAAATACGCAGACATGCAAAAGTCTATACGCATAGTATGAATAACTGGGAATCTTTAGAGGTGGTCGCGTGACTGCGAAACCGATATGCTTAGAAATGTAATGTGTATGTCTGGCGATTCTTAAAATGTTAACAATGGTTAACACACGTGTGCGTGTGGGGGGGGACGGAATATGTAAGCACGTGTTGCCATATGGTACCGGTAGAGTAGAATAGTACCATCTATTGTACCAGGTGTCGTGAGAGAAGTATATCTATTCGAAACAATGTAGCTCGAATGCACAGGGAGTGGACTGGCAGAGCATCCTTGTTGCGAAGCTACTCTCTGCGATTGCCAACACGCTTGCCGAAGGCCACAATAATTATTATTAATTTTTTTGGGGAGGTATCATGCCCAAGAGTGGACTGATATGATGAAGAAACTCGGGTCGCGCGTCCACTGCGTTATATGATCTTATATATATACATATCACTTTACTTAATACTAATAAAATTATAAAGGCTGCTTACATAAAAACGTCCAGTTTAGAAAAAAAATCGTCTGCCTGTTTATCTCAGCTTATCTCATTTACGGCTAGACCGAACGAACGAGACTCGCTGCTATTATATAATATGTACACACAGCAACGGATAAACCTACCCTATCAAAACTTCATACATCTGTCAAAACTTCGCAATCGATATCTACACTAATATTATTTTACGGGCTCGATGGCGCAATTGATAGTGATCCTGTCTTTTGCGCCAAATGTCTTGAGTTCAATCCCCATCCTGGACAAATATTTATATGATGTTATTTATCTTTGTTCTGTGTCTGGGTGTTAAATATATGTATTTAGGTAGTATGTTTGTGTTTCCTCTATTGTCTGATGTCCGTAACACAAGTGCTTTAAGCGACATATCACGGAATCAGGTCAATGTATGAGATGTTGTTATAATTTATTTATTATTATAAGAGAAAACGTAGTAGTTTTGTATTTCTGTATGTGTGTGTGACACGAACAAACTGAAAATCTATTTGACGAATTTAGGAAATTCTTTCACTATTAGAATGCTACATTATTCCTGAGTAATACAGGCAATTTTTTACTAAAAAAATTTGGAATCCCTATTAAAATTGTAATAAACAATTGCTGCCATCGTTTTGCCTTATCATCGCATGCGCTGCGGCTCGGTTAGATCGTAGGTACAAGATTGTACTATGATTACTTTAAGCCGATCCATACATGTTTAACTCGAAATGTTTAAAATAAATTGTCCACCCGAGCGAAGCCGGTGCTCCGCTAGTTAATCTACAAAGTCGAGCCATCGAGTCGAGCCTCGATGGAGATTTGGTAGGTTCATATTTTGCTTACCGTACTGTGTTCCGATTTGAAGGGTGAGAGGGACAGTAAAATGTATATCATGCGACATAATCGTCAAGTCACAAGATTGGCAACGCGCTAGTGAATTCTTGTGGTATATCACGCGGGCTGTATCTTGTGCATTACTGCTATAATAATAAAAAAAAGACAACGAGGTTGCCATAAACAAGCGAAGCCAAAATATGCTTAACTATTTGTGTCCGGGTTCCGTACCTCGAAGGTCTCCGCGTCGGCGTGCAGGCGCGCGGCGCGGGCGGCGGCGCGGCGCGCGTCCTGCAGCAGGCGCTGCGCCAGCGCGCGCTGCTCGTCCGCCTCGCGCGCCGCGCCGCACAGCGACAGCGCGGCCGCCTGCGCACGGCATGGACCAGTCAGACAAACAACCTCCCAGAGTAGGCTTTCGGGGGATTCCCCCATAGGCATTTTCCGGAGTGTCTTTGCGAGATTGCAGATTTATATGGCGTTGATTGGTTTAGGATGATATTTCTTAGAGCCATCTATTGGATCCCGCGTTTACTATCGGTTATAATGAGTCCGAAAAACGAGGCACTAATATTTACCGAACAATAATATGCTTTTTTTCTATTTAACGAAAACTTCTTGAGTTTGCTGTTTAAGTAACTTTCTTGTATCCAGTCTAGTCACCGATGCACAAACGCCCAACTTATCAAACATTATCAATCTATACTACTTAATATTATAAACCTGAAGAGTTTGTTCGTTGGTTTAAACATCTCAGGACTAGGCCGATTTGTAAAATTCGTTATTTCTTCTGTGTTAGATAGTCCATTTATCGAGGAAGGCTACTATAGTCACTAACTATTCCATGCGGACGAAGTCGCGGGCACTGCTGGTATAATATAATTCCAAAGTTTAATGTACTGTAATGACATTAAGCTTTGGAGTTATTTATGTTATTACATTATTCTTATTTATAGAACATACAAATCCAACTAGTATGTATTATCTATTTCTTTTATATAGAGATAGATAATACATATAGTAAATATAATTAACTTTCCGTCTTAACATAATAAGTGACATGCGAATGTCATACATACATACTGATTTCTTTTGCGAATAAATATATCCGCTATGTGCACATAAATAGAGTTCAAATTAAACTAACCCAGGCGCTGCCCCCGATGGAGGCCGGCATCGCCATGTAGCAGTCGAACTCCTTCTTATCCATGCTCAGCGACTCCGCCGTCAGGTTCTCGATGAACGACACCGCACAGCACTGGAAAATGAAGGTTAATCGTAAGAAAATAAAGATCAATTTACAATATTTTCTACAATACTAATATTTTTTTTATTAAACCAGGTAAACAAACAAGTGCCACTGCAGCCTATGTATGTACTCTAAATATCATAAGAATATCACTATCGACTTGCCAACCTTGGATATAAAGATATTATGTCACATTACCCAGTAATTTCACTGCCTCTCTCTCTCACCTTTCAAAACTTTTTCACTGCAATACGAACACTGCTATTTGGCAGTAGAAATAGATGAGAATGCAGTACCAACGCAATCACCTTCTTCTTCCTCCAAACTGCAGTGTTCAGAATGTTGTATTCCAACATCGACGAGCTAGTCGTCAACCTCATGCTATTAACGAAGGAATTCCACTTATGAACATATACGTACCCAATTGAAAACAGTGACATGTTAAAATTGCCGCGCAGATCAAGCGATGTGGTTACGTGCTGCCCATCCCCGCCCAGGTGTATCGAACTGCGCCCGTTTAAATGGGGTCATTACCTGCTGTTTTGTATCTAAGCCGCGTCTTAAGACACCTGGTACTAGGGGCGGTACTATTCTACTCTTCCAGTATTCCAGGGAAGTGAAGAACGAGATCGCATCAGACAGCATACTATATTTACCAAGTTAGTGAAGTAGTACCCGCCCTCGCCGGTCATTAGTCGCTGCGCGTTACAAAATCGAGTCACGTAGTTGATGTTGCTGACCAGGCGCGGTGGATTCGCTTTCAATACCTGAAGAGAATAAAATAAACTTTACAATACAACACATAAGCATCACAAATTGGTATTCGAGTGGGCGAGTTCAAAGCAGGAATCGAGTATGACTCGAGTCAAACCGTACGGCACATCGCTAGTAAATAGACCAGGTCTAATTATTATTATATATGTCGGAAAGGAGAGAGGAGCCGTGAGGTACCGGTAGAACAGAATTCTCTTAGGAAGAGTCTTCTTAGGAAGAGAGGACACCTCTCCTACCAGGTGTCCTAAGGGGCGACTAAGACACCAGACTGATCGCGGTATTACCATCCGAAAACGTGTAGCTCAAATGCACAAGACGGGTAAGCGCAGCAGCATACAGCGTCCCAAAAACTGTTCTCTGCGATTGTCAACAAGGCAAACATGGGCAAAATCCCCCTTTTCTTGGGGAGGCCGGAGGAGAAATGAACGTGTAATGGCTGATATGATGAGTTATTGCGGCGGTGAGCAGAAATAACGAGACGCCAACGCAACCTAGAAGCGTTTAACGGAGTCTATGTCGTAGCGGTGGGACAAATGCAATTCAGTTTGCATCGGGCCATCGAACAGTGAACTCGCATAGAAACTGTCAGCGTATCGTTGATATTTGGCTCAGTGTTTACTTTGATTGTAATTATTGCTTGTATAGTGTGATTATTAACAACAGTGGTCCGGACTTAATTATAGTGATCGTTTCTTCTGCGTTATTTATAATAATTTGAAGAGAGAAATGGTGCTGCCCCCCCCCCCTTCTAGCCTTGCCTGTCTACCAAGACCGGCGTCGCCGGCTAGGACGCACTCACGGTGAATATGAGCGCGGGCAGCAGGTCGTCGGCGGAGGCGGGCGCGCCGCACAGCGCCACCACGTGCCGGCCGCAGCGGCGCGCGCGCGCCAGCTTGCCGCCCGGCGACGTCGCGCTGTCCATGCCCAGCAACTCTGTCGAAGGACGGCTATCGTGTAAAAAAATTTTATACGTGACCAGCTTTGCCCCGCTGTTTCACCTGCGTTCAATTGTATAACTTTCATACTTATTTGCACCTCCTTTTACCCCTTAAGGGATGATTTTCTAAAAAATATTTTACACGTGTTTTATGTCCTCTATCCAAACTATAAGGTAGTGTTGGTTCGGAGACTAGCCTGTCAGTGGCAGTTCCCGCTAGAGGCAGACATACCATTCTGTCATACCCGGTTGTTTGAAAGACTACGAGTGGTGAGGCAGGAGAAACTGACCGCTGATGGCCTTGTAGAGCAGGTTCCGGCAGTCGGGGTCGGCGCGGTTCAACCGGCACTCGAGGTGCGTCTCCCCGACCCAGCTTAGCTGCTGGATACGCTCGGACATGGCGCGGTCGGCGCGCTCGTCGTCCGTGCCGCTTGGGGAGAACACCACCGACGGCAGCCTGCAGCACACGGGAAGTCCAACACATCAAGAAGCTAACTCAACTCAATATAGGTACTTTAGTCAAGTATGCCTATTATAAGCACTTTTGAAACGCCAAAAATTTAATGAATATAATCCTTCTAAAATTGTAAACGCGAAAGTTTGTAAGTATAGTACGTACGAAGGCTGCGCTCGGCACAATATCTCTTTTTTGGACAGGCCTATGTCCTGCAGTGGACTTCCAATCGCTGGTTTAATGACAATTAAAATATAATTTCCATATTTTTATTTATTTAGGTAAGTAAGCCACGATTCTAGTGATCCTAATTAAATTTGGTTCATAGATTTTACTGAATACTGCTATACATGATATATTTATATGAGGTATACTTCAGGCAAAGGTCGTCTGCATTGGTACTTCACTCTCACCTATTTCTATATCATTACTTTCAGATACCGGCAGACTAGTTTAAGATAGACCTAATTACCATATGTTAGATGGCTCTTATGATCCCGTCGAGTTATCAGGGTCATCAGTATTATAAGTATAGAATTTGGTACTTACTATTTTGGAAATATTATTGTACTTATTTATTTTTTATTTTAACTATTCAAGAGTGCTTGTATTGCACTTACTTGAGTAAAGTATATTTCGAGTGTAAGTAAATGCATATAGACAGATGTTCCTTATTAGTTGGTGACTCTTTCCTTTTGGTGTATTTTCCATGGTTGCCGTGAATAGCGAGCAATGAGATATCAAACAATAGTAGCAAGGATCTTAATGTTAATGTAATAATAGCAAATACAACACTATATGTTTTATAAGTTTTCCTAATAAAATTAAAAAGAAAGTAATGTCCTGCAACATCTCATACATTAAACCTGATTCCGTAATGATAAGTCGCTTAAAGCATTGGTTTTAGAATCATAGTGCCCTATGAACAGAAAAATATCTATCTAATATCACAGATATACTACTTAAATACATATATTTAACACCCAGACCCAGAACAAACATAAATAATATACAAACTTGTCCTGGGTGGGTTCGTGGGTTCGATGTTTGGTGCACAAGACGGGATCACTATCATCTGAGCCATCAGGCCCGTCAAATATGTAGTTGTATCAACTTGAAAACCGCGCTAAAAGTTCACTATTTTTTTTTACTAGTCTGTGTTACGTTTCGTAATCAATTGGGAATCTCAAATCGATAATTCAAATTTTGAAAACTATCGGATGAGTGGAGCAGGTTTTAAGTGGTAGCAAGTGTAAATAAACTCACTCGTGCAGGTACGTCATGGCGTGTTTCTCGACGAAATCCATCAGCAGCTCCTTAGTGTCGGAGTCGACGCTCGCAAAATGAATGTTCGTGTCCATATGTTTCATGAAACGCTGCAATAAAAGTTAAGTTTTATAAATTCACATAACATCTCATCATAATATCAACGATTGGAAGTCCACTGCTGGACATAGGCCACGCCGATTTTTTGCCGTTAATTGCCACTCTCTCGACACACTGTAGTATTTTTCTGCTGTATTTGATGGATATACCGCCATCTGTCGGTTTCGGTACATTAGTCGCCACCACAGCACCTGGTACAGAGGGAGATACTAGTCTACTACGCCGGTACCACACAGCTTTGTAGTGTATAAGGAAAAATTGATTTATCAACGAACGTTTTTAATAGAGAGCGGTTATTTCGACCGATAAGGATGCAGATTGTGTCGCCGGTGGAATAGTTGAACTCGATGATAACGTATTACACGAAGGACAATATACAATAAATAAGCTTTTAAAAACTAAAATCTAAAGCTAATTTAATATATAAAATTCTCGTGTCAACGTTACTTACCATGCTCCTCCGAAACGGCTTGACCGATTGTTATGAAATTTTACATGCATATTCTGTAAGCTGAGAGTTGGCTACTATTTATTTTTCATACCCCTTAGTGATAAGGGTTATCCAACTATAACATATTTTTTTTATTTTATGGACAAAAATATATTTTTTACTTTTTTATAATGTGGCATTAAAAAATACATGCAACCCTAAAGGTTTACCCTTTAATCACCAACCCCTATTTCTTTACATAGTTCTTTTTTGTAATTTCTTCATTTCATATCATTTATATGGCAGAACAACGTTTGCCGGTACAACTAGTCAACTTTCTGAACGTCTATACATTAACAGAGGAATCCTAAATATAACACTTCAATATACATAAAAACACCACCGAATGCGCCAACAGGCCCGCAATATAAGCTTCAACATTGTCCCATACCTGGTACTGCCTCTGCACGCGCTCGGACAGCTCGTCTACGGTCATGACGTTAGCGCACTTGATGACGTCGGTGATGAAGCCGTGCACAAAGACGCGCGCGTCGCGGTCCGCCTGCGCGGGCAGCGCGGGGAACCGCACGCGGAAGTCACGCTTCATGCCCTCGTTCACCATCGCTGGGACCTTGAACTCGGCCGGCCTCTTCTCCGGCGTATGGTCGTGGTCATCTGCGCAAGAATGCTTGTATTATCAGCCACTCTTGGAAGTCTCTGCCTTTTATCTTAATGACAGCCGTAGAATGTCCAGTTGGGGAAATTTGCTGCGCTGGACAGGCGTGGTGGCCCATCTCCGCCTTGTGCTGCGACGTTTCGGATAGATATACCGTCATCTGTTGGTTCTGGTGCTTCAGACCCTTCTTACGACACGAGGTACTATTTTACTCTGCCGGTATCTCACGGCAAAATCTTCCTTCTGTATTGACGAATTAAGGACAGGAGCCAAAACCCACAACATGGATCATATCATGAAGTATATTTCGATAACGCGCAAGCTGTCAATAAAGTTCCAATAGGAATAAAAGAAAACCGTCCATTTATACCTAAGGAGGTAGGGGATTCGGAAAAATTCATGGAATTTTAATGAAAATAGTCACATATATTTCAATATTCAATAATTAAAAAATACGTGATTTATTTAGAGGCGAGGGGCTTATCTTACCCTCACCACGAGTCACCGAGGGCTAAAAATATAATTTAAATATATTAATTTTCGGCAATTTTCGTATCACCCAAATGCCAACCTTTGCAAAAGTAGCTTCATTTCAGCAAACAAATTAAATTGTAAATAGTTACTTTTAAGGACCCCCTTTCAATTGAACAAGCCTTCTAAATTATTGCAATTTTCATATTATATTATTTATAACAATATTAGATAAGATATTATATTAATTATAGCAAATTTTTTATGTCAATAGTTAGATATTGTTAAGATAAAGACAAATAAGTTAAGAGAAATAATAAAACTATTACACTCTTTGGCTCTTTCATCGTATCGTGAGAATACTTGATAGTAATATTGGATGCAAGTGGTATTGTTAGATAAGCCCTAGTGATGGCCAACAAGTGATTCATGGGAATTGAAATGTGGAAATACCTGTACTGCTCTTCTTGAAAACACTGAACTTCAGCAAGTTAGCCTTTTTCAAGGTCTCAGTCTTGTGCAACCGCTTTTCTTCAAACTTCGAAAAGGAGGAATGCGACGCCAATTTGATGCCTCTATCTGGCTTCTTCTGCTCAGGCTTCGGCAGTGTCGCTGACGGATTTGTAGACGCTTTCTCTATTGGAGAAAATTCATATTAACATGAACGTTATGGGCATAAAAGTTAGAATCATAATGTGGTTTGGTTTAACTTGTCGCATAATGTTTATACAGATTAATCTTAACACAATCCAGTGGAGGACTAATTGTTGACTTTTTGTTTTAAATATGGTAGATTCCTTATCTTATGCAAATCCAAACCCACCACGGGTTTTATATGATATTTGGTAGGCACCCAGGCGGATATTATTTAAATATTATATCAGTAATTTCTCAGTTGCCTGATATCTGTAACACAAGTATGTTAGCTACATGTCTCTGAGTCTTAAAAACTTCTCTCTAAAAAAAAACCTTCTCTGCCGTTATTTATATATTCATTGTAAAACCATTTTATTATTTTTTTGACATTTACTTTTTTGACAACATTTCTTGTTAAATAATGTGTATTTATCATTTAATTACGCAATACTATGAATATTACTGAAGTATTCTATTTTCATTTAATCGGAGCCTTGAAAGCAACACACCTTGGTTATTATCAAATGTTATGTCAAAAATTGTGATTGTTGTACTATGTGATAACATCATAGGAAGGTTAAGTTCAGTTTATCTTTGAGATATAAATCAGAACCTTTGTATAAATTATCACTTATGCAATATACATGTCAAGTGTATTCAACAGCATTAACCAAGTGTCTTAACTAACTTATTAACATAACAAAAATAATTACAAACAAGATTGCAGATACAAAATAACATGGCTAAATGTTTTGTTTTAATAATTAATTGATAACTTAAAGAATTAAACTAGAATTTTGATTGAATTTATGGGAGAAGTCTTTTGAATGGATTTCTTTTTGTTTTAATTGAACAACCCTACTTCTTTTTCTAAAATAAAAGACGATACCCAAGCTATTCCTTATAAGGTCATCAATCTTTGAAATTCTTATTAAAAAAGCCTATCAAAATTATCTATGTATGTATACATTGTATATATACATCATCAGAAATTTAAATAATTAGCAGGATAAATATGAATCAGAATCTTGATATATCCTTTGATGCTCAATTTGTCCTTGATATGTCTTTTGTTGTCCTTTTTTTTATCATTATTTTATGATGAAGAAATATATAATTTAAAAAAGATTATTTAATAACACCCCTCTTTATTTCTTTTGTAATAAAAAAATTCATATGTTAATTAAGGCATAAAAACATATTCACTGATTACTTTGCAACTATTTGTTTCCAGCAACCATATTCTAATAGGTTCACAATATGGTAACAAACAGTTTTGACTATATGTGTATGCCATACCAAAAATATAAATTTAAAAAGGTCTTTTAAATAAAAAAATAACAAATTGTGCTTATAATTATATTTATAATACCCTACAACATCTGATAATAACACAAGGAAAATTTACATATACCATATTTTCCTTACTTTTATTTAATTACTAACCACTGAAAAATATTCAGTAGTTAAATATGTAAACTGACAAGGATGATGATAGCAAAACTGAGTTAAATAAATACAAGCATTTACATGCTTATCTTAAGACTCCAATATTCCACAACAGCCTTGAAATTCACATATTTTTGTGCAAGTTTTATTATAATGTGGTGTTGAGAAAAGATAGTCCATAATGATATATGTACTTATATCTGGCAAAACTGTAGTATATTTGCTAGAAATAATTAGGATTCAACCAAAAGCTTACATAAACATTATACTTATTATCAACAAACATAAAAATCAGTACAACAAACTGCACAAGTGCTAATAACAAATAAATAAGCAAAGATACTACTTTTCAACTTTATTATTAATTTTGTTTCTTATTTTTATAAAAATAGCATTTATATCTGCATATATGGATAAAATAACATATAATGCCATATTATTTTCAAAGTCAAATAAATATATAAATAGTTCTTTGTTCATCTAGTAATAGCTGACTTTATTGTTTTTATTTCTTAGCAAACAACAAAATACATACCTGCTCTCCGCTGCCTAGTCATCTGTTCCCGGTGACATTTGGAGCAGTACCCTTGCCACTGGGGATTACCGAAGAAATTGCAGCCATTCTTGCACTTCAGGTCGCTTTGTTCAATCCTTAATGAGGGCATCTTCGATGCAAAGCTCATGTACTTATAGGACCTCTGCAAATTAGGACCAAACCACATTATCACTATCCAATTTTCTTCAACCAAAGTCTTTGACCCTACTAAGCTAGTTTTAACGCCCTACACTCGTATAGTCGCCCAAAAACACGACTACTGCCCTCAACCCATCGTCTAAGATAGTCACCACAATTGATAACGCTTTTCGCAAGTAAATTTGCATACATCGCAGTGTTCGGCGTTAAAAACGACCGTTCAACGATTTCCATCGTTATATAGGCTTCTGTTATCATGAAAATGTACTTGAGCGATAACCAAATAAATCTTGAATATATCAAGTACATACAACTACGTAATAAAGGCGACGTAGCAAGTTTGAAAAATGTGAATTACAGATGCTTACCTTTGAGGCGGATATATTAAGTGTTTAAACAATTTCAGCACAATTTACATTGAAATTACAAAAAAATTACATCCGAATGAATCAGATCGTAAATGACAACAAAAACATTTTGACATTGACAGACAGGAATAGAAATGAAAATGACAACAAACAATTGACAATTTACTTTTTTATTCAGTCTTTACACTCTACATGTTCAGCGTGGTCTACTAAGAGATAAATTATTATAAAAGACATTACAATTAGGTACGCATAAATTAAGCATGTCGCATTTTTCGGAAAGTCAAATTGATTGTTGGTTCTAGGAGGGTCTTCCTCATTGGCACACAATTATACCAAACTTCATTTGTTGGTGGATTCATAAAAAGAACGCTTCCATGCTCCAGAAATATTTTCACTGTAAAATAAAACAATAAATAATTAAATTAACCTCTTACAATAACAACATCAACGCAATTCATATATAAACTGGAGTCTAATAGCTAAACTTTGAAGAATATAAAAGAGCATTGTTACTATGGTAACTACAGTTGGTAAACAAAAAGATTATAAAAAGGACGAAAAATAGCGACAACGATAACTGTGCCCAGTAGCTAACCAAACAGCATACTTGTACAATTTAGATAATATTTCACTATGGATTATTTACAAATAAAAGATGGACAATACACAAAGACAATTTACACAATGGTAAGTTAGTTTGAATGAGGGTCACATCATCGATAATAAATTTATTGTGTAAGTATATAGAGAAAATATAAAATGTATTATTCTAAAAACAAAGCTATCTACATCAACTTTAAAAGTAACTCAGTTTTGTTACAAAACCAAATAACAAACCTTGAACAAACTCTTCCTCGAATTGCATAACATAGCGATATCCATGTTTTTACGTTGTCGAATTTTGCGAAAAAGAACAAATCGGCACACCCATGCGGAAATGAAAAAGTATTAGTATTTATTCCGCGTCGGATTTGATAAACGAAAATTATCGCGAGTCTTACCGTTGAAGATACCTTAGCTTAGGTCACGAATCGTTAAACGGGCCGATGATAAGAATAACGATGGAATGATAACTCCGATAACGAATACAAGCACTTATTACATTTATGAGTAGGCTATATTATAAAAATCTATTTCGACATATTTGATCGTGTAAATTAATAACAGAACAATGCCGCTGTAAAAACTGTCTGAAATCCATTTGATACTACCTAGTCAAATTTGAATAGACTTTCACTACTATTGACTACTTTTTAATTACAATGAACTTAGTTACTCGAGCCCCGATACAAAAGAGTTCGTCTAGTATGAAAAATAAGATAATACGTGAAATAATATTAAATGAATTTGGTTAAGTAATTAAGAAGTAGTTAAGAAGAAAGTAAACCACAATTTGAGTAACATTCTAAAGTTTATTTAAACGGATCTCAAAATCTTTCTAGAACTTACATAACATTAATAAATATAAAAAATGTACTGAAACACATGTTGCAAAAGTGTTCGTCTACCATTGTCTCTCTTGCAAAATAGTTTGTCTACCTCTTAGTTAAATCGCCTTTGCTTTCAATTACAGCTTTAATGCATGAAATGAAATGAAATGCTTCATGTTTATTACGAACTTTCTTCTTTCATTGCGGACTCGTCACTCCACTGACTGCTACACCACTTAGAAATCCAATTTAAGTGATCACGAGCAAACTTCATTGTCTTTTTTTTGTAAGGCAGTCTATAGTGATTTCTCCTTAGCTGTGTAAAATTTGTATTTTCATTTCTCTTTAGCAGGTTTTAACTGATACATCTTTGTTAATAATGTCTCTTCATTGCACCATGAGTTCTTTAGCACGAGCATTTTTTTTGTCAATTTTCTTAAGGATTCTGTTTACCTGGTGATACGGGGTCGGCCAGTTTTCTTCAAGCAATAAGTATTTCCGAACTTGATTTGCCCGCCTTAATCCCATAAACTATTCGCTTTCGAAGTTCTTCACCCATTGGTATGCGACGACCCATTTTACTTGAAAACTGAAGAAGTTAATATAATTTTTCAGAATTAATACTATCCCACTTGACAAAATGACTAAGAATTACTTTTCCAAACTTAATATTTTTTAAATAAATTTAAAAAAAGAGAAAATATTATTTGTGTTTCTCTCATAATTCTTTATTTAACTCAATGATAGACGAACATCTTTTGCAACTATTTTGCTTACGACTTGCTTTATTTAAAAGCAGAATATCTCTTAATTTGAAAGGATGAAATAGTTTATTACTTCAACATTGATAGTGTATAAGTAACCGAACAGCAGATGGTAGAATAGTTTTTCTGTTTACGTAACTGGACAAAAAATAATTAAGTTGGAAAAATCATTCTCTACGTTTTTCGTACTAGACTAACTATTTTGCATCGGGGCAGGTAGTTATCTGATTCTATACTTTGTATAGGTCAGACAGTTCCCTATAAACTGACACGTGCCAATTGACTGTCGCAAGTCTTACGCAAAGATATACTATCATCACTCGAAGTCGTACAACGACGTTTAGTCACGATGATAACGAAAACTGAACAAAGAAACCGTTCAACTTAACAATCTTACATGGACTACAAAGCATTTATAGTTAGGTTTGTACAAACAAAGACGCAAAGCCTTGCATTAGCCATCCAAATAGGTTTACCCAAAAAAGATCTTTAATGAAGCTGTTCACATTTCATTTATACGCAATACGAACATGATTATGATACCATGTTTTTTTGCGAAACGTAACCTTTAGTTAATATAGGTATACTTACTATATATGTAGGTACACACTACATATATACATTGACTAGCGAGGCTTCACGCCAGGAGCAACTTATCGTAATCTAAGCGCAATGCGCATTCCATATCGTTGTTTATTAGTAGCGGTTACATGTAGAACGTCCTTTTACGGCCCACTTACTTAAACACTTTGAATATAATTTAATCTACCGAGATTATCAACACAAAGGACTTCTATTTAAGGTTATCACACAAAATCGAGGTAATAACCCGTGTCATAGCCATGTTTAGAAAAGATAAAGTTAGAAAATCTGTATGTTTCAGATTAAAGACGGAAGATTCGAAGAAGCCATCAAAGCCCTCAATGACGCAATGAATTTTAATCCTAATCGTGCCGGTCTTTCCTTGCTTGGGTATTGCTACTTTAGAACACAAGCATTTGTCGAAGCGGCAAATTGTTACGAACAGCTGACGGCAATGCATCCAGACATACCCGAATATAAATTGTACTTTGCACAGTCTCTATATGAAGCTTCTATGTTCGACGAATCATATAAAGTAACCATGCAAATCAATGCTCCAGAATTAGAAAGAAAAGTCATTAAACTTCAGTCAGCTATTAAATATGGCGAAGACGATACCATCACTGCTAAAGGCTTAGTTGATTCGTATCCACAGGAAGATCCCGATAAAGACATCAATCTCGGATGTTTGCTATATAAAGAAAATCAGTATGAGGACGCTTTGCAGAAATTTTCAAGAAGTTTAAATGTTCTGGGATTTAATGCGCACTTACATTACAACGTTGCTTTATGCTATTTTAGACTTAAAGAGTATCCACAAGCATTAAAACATATAACATTAGTTATTGAAAGGGGAATACGTGATCACCCAGAGTTGGCAGTGGGCATGCAAGCGGAGACGTCTGAAGTGAAATCCGTTGGGAACACTCTGACTCTTCATGAAACGGCGCTCACTGAAGTCTTCAATTTAAAGGCTGCGATTGAATATCAGCTTAAGAACGTAGAGTCAGCAAGGGAAGCTTTGAACGACATGCCACCTCGGCATGAACATGAGTTGGATGCTATCACGTTGCACAACATAGCCTTAACTTCTATGGACGTTAAACCAACGGATGGTTTCGAAAAACTACACTTTCTTCTCCAACAGGACCCTTTCCCGCCTGAAACGTTTGCGAACCTCCTGCTCCTGTATTGTAAATTTGAGTACTTTGACCTGGCTGCTGACGTGTTGGCCGAGAATGCCCAATTTACTTACAAATATCTGACTCCCTATTTGTATGATTTTTTAGATGCAATCATCACTAGCCAGACTTCGCCTGAGGAAGCATTTCAAAAGTATGAAGATATTGCATCAAAGCATGCCGAGCAGTTGAGAAAACTAACGAAGGTTGTACAAGAAAGCAGGGCTCAGGGAGACAACGATCAAGTCAAGAAAGCAGTGGTAGAATACGAAGAGGCTTTGGAAAGATACATACCTGTCGTCATGGCACAGGCGAAGATCTATTGGGACATGGAGAATTATGGACAGGTAGAGAAAATTTTCAGAAAGTCCGTGGAATTTTGCAACGAGTCTGATGTGTGGCGTCTGAACGTGGCTCATGTATTGTTTATGCAAGAAAATAAATATAAGGAAGCTGCAAGCTTTTATGAGCCCATAGTTAAAAAACAGTATGATAATATTTTAGATGTAAGTGCAGTCGTTTTAGCCAATTTGTGTGTTTCATATATTATGACGTCCCAAAACGAGGAAGCAGAGGATATAATGCGAAAAATTGAGAAAGAAGAAGAACAGCAGATATTTGAGGATCCACAGAAGAAGTTTTATCATTTATGCATCGTTAATTTAGTTATCGGTACGCTTTATTGTGCTAAAGGGAACTATGAATTTGGTATATCAAGAGTAATTAAGTCTTTGGAGCCATTTAATAAGCGCCTAGGAACTGATACATGGTTTTATGCGAAACGATGTTTCTTGTCCTTCCTTGAGAACCTGGCCAAGCACTTGATTGTCGTAAAGGATAACACTATAAAGGAGTGTTTACAATTCCTCGAGGGGTGCGAGACGTATGGCAGACAAGTGAGTACTGTTATCGGGAGTCCATTCCAAGAAGAAGATGCTAATACAAAAGCAAAGCAAACAGTAACATACGAAGCCAGACTACTTCGCTATATGTTTTATAAGCTTAAAAATATAGACGATTCTGTAACTATTAACAAGTATGAGGATTTGAAATAAATTACCTGTTGCTATATCCCTCTTATCTTTCCCTGGTTTTACTGCGTCTTTATGTCTTAAAACGAAGTCTCTTCCATGGCCTAGTGAAATGGACGCAATGGGATAAGTATGGTCTAACTCCGACTCATTATCCCTATGTTCTCGCCAGTGATCTCTGCCGTTTCTGTATCTGGAATACATTCATCGATCAAAACAAAATTAAGTAATTTTAAAATAGTTCCAACGCATACTTATTAAGCAACCGTAATTCGAAATAATCCAGTAATCAAATCACGAATAACTTAAATACCTAGTTTCGTATAATATTTATCAGAACTTAACTCCAATGTAGTATGAACTTAATTTCACTCTCTAGTAAAAATAATAATATTAATAGAATCTTAGTGTGAATATTTATCAAAACAACCTATTTAACTAACTTACTTGTTTACTAATACAAAGTCATATTTTATGCCCTTGAGAGAGAACAAAAGGTCCCTCAGCGCTAGCACCGGCGCAGGCCAAGGTAAAACGGGCACAGTTGTCCTGGAAAACTTGTATGTTATGCCCGGGTCTCCATAGGCAACTTGCTGCCGTGGAACATGATAAGACTTCCCGAAGACCCTTAAACATACCAATAAATTACTGTTTTTTTTTAATCATCTTAACTCACCAGTACGCGCTTTTCACTCGTCATTGTCGTATCGAGGCCCAGACGAAGCACCCAACGAACTCAATACGACGTAATTTAATAATAAACCCCTTTATCTTTGTTACAGCTTGATGCAATATATTTCGATTATATAATCCTAATCCTAGTCTAAAAATAGCACTATAGACAGCTGTTCTAGTTATAACATAGTGGTAAAAAAATGTACGAAATACAAGTATCTGTTGGGATATGGAAATATAACGATATTATATATATATATATATATATATATATATAT
>JACJUM010003085.1:1821015-1839049 GCA_020976665.1 Heortia vitessoides
TTGCTCCACTGTTTCAGAACAGAAGTGACAGTGTTGGTCAAATAGGTAAGTCTTTGTTATATAGTACATATAATACCACTAAATTATTGTTTGTACTTTCCACTTACATAACTTTTGACAAATCGCCAGTAAAGTATTCTAAAGTATCTTCAAGCTCTTTAAATAAATTAGTTGCTATACTTTTAGGTATTACTACAGCATAATCAAGATCAAGACCTTCATTTTTTATCGATTGCCAATTGACAGCATTTAATGTGATGTCCTTTAACTCATTCATGTTGAATTAATTAAAACTTATAGTTCAATAATAATAAGTCCTTATGCCCAATAAATTGACTCGCAATAAAAAAAATAAACTGTCAAATTATTTCTCACAATTGTGGGAACATTTATATAAATTAAAATCGACAAAAATTCACGATTTGTGTGAACAAATTATTCTTTTGCTATAATTATTGCAAAAAATGATTTTCTTGTATATATTATAATTTTTTGAATGCAACACACGTATAATAAACGACCCTGAATAAACTCGCTTGTGCGTCACTTCCCTATTTTTTTTTTATTTACGGCTCTGAACCTTATTAATTTTGCCAATTCGTAATACTAGATATTAATATTGATTAGGTGAGATATCCTTATTTTTTAATTTTTGAGTTAATAATCAATAAAAAATTATGGTAATTATAGAAAAAATAGTCTAAGTTTTGTCTTATGTCTTATATGTAATAAAAACAAATTGTAGGTAAACAAAATACATATCACAAATAATACGCAAAAAATATACAAATTCAGTCATCCTGTAAAGAGAATGCAGAAGATCTCAAAAATGATGATGAGGAAGGCATAATTTTATTTTTCTGCATAAACTGATAGAAGGCCGGTGATCCCGTGAGGAACCTATCTTTAGCGGAACAAATACCGTGCATCGGCCTCTGATTAATATCTGTTGTACTCATTAAAGCCCGTGATCTGAAATGCGAGAAAATGTTATTTGCTTCTGATTCTGTATACAATATTGTCCAATACTACTATATCAAATTTGCAATAAATAATATTTTTTAAACTCAAGTGAGTTGAAAATTCATTGTAAAATTTTGACAGTTTTGAATATATGATATCCATAGTCTCTGCCCAACCCGATGGGACATAGACGTGATGTATCTATGTATATCGTTCTAGGTTTGTTGACTTTGTAGTTTCTGGTGTACTCGTCTTCACTAAACGACATATTTAACTTATACATTTCTGTCAAAATTTCACAATTGACATTAATTTTCAACTGTTGATCTATTGAAACCAAAATCAACAATAGAGCCGCAACCTTTTACACGAACATTTTTCATGATGATGCAGGGTGTATTTCTGTTGTAACCACATTACATGGAAAATATTAACAGCTCTAAAATTTACCTTGAGAAATCCAATAAACAGTCCTTGTCGTAATAAACAGAATATTCCCTGATTTTTCTCACTTTATCGCCGCTGTTGAACCCGGATTCATAATTGTATTCATACAATTTTTCAATAATACCGTCTTTGTCTTTGACGGTCCATATACATTCTTCAGAAAGCCCTTTAGTCATAAAGGGAGCGTTAGATATAAGAGGTACCAATGTTTTGTCACATGCATGTTCTAATACAAGACTCCTATTTGGATTATTTTCTGCATCTCTGAATTCTTCATTACATTGCACTTCCACTTGTGCTTTAATAGTACTCGTTTCAGTGAATCTAGATTTTTGCAAATACTTTTCAATCTCGGAAATGACGTCTGCTTTTAATAAACTATTACTTGGTTTCACTATAAAACGACTACAGTATGCTTTCAGTTCGCTATTCTTAGATAGATAAACTTTATTCAATACAGCCATTAGATCTCTTTCCGTGTTATCTCTTTCCGCCATTAACTTGTGAAGACGCCCTTTTAAAAAAATATTTTCTTCTTGCGTCACTAGATATAGATTTTGAAAAGTAACATATCTTGACTTATTTTCCTTAATATTCTTTTGGGCAGCCTCCATATGCTGAACTAATCTGTTCTTAGCCATACTCTCAAGCTGATATCGTTTTTTAATATTTTTGTTCTCTTGATTAGCAGCAATAAGTAAATTACCTAATTTCTTGTGTTCTTTCTCGAAATCTTTTAACTTTTTAAGCAGCAAAATATTGAGGCTATGATTATTTTCTAAAATACTACAACTGGCGTCTTGCTTGACCAATTTAATTTTATTTACAAGTCTGTGTATGTTTCTCCAAATCACAATAGAATTTAGTTTTTCAAATAAGTTGGTATGAAGTATGATATTTCTGGTAAAATTCCTAATGAATATCGCTATACCGTAAATGTCAATTTTCGTTAGAGTAGTTTTTGTAAGGTTAATTATTTGGCTTTTTTTGTTAAACACTGATACTGCGAAGGCACCGGCAAGAAACATGGCGTAATGGAATACAGAAGTTGTGCCGTTCCGTCTAGTTGTTTTATGATATTCATATTTACTTTTATAAGTCTCTGCCTCTTGCAGCAGTTGCGTAGTCACATTTTCATAATTTAGTACAGATGAGTCTAATGACCTATCAATTTCTGAAAACAAATAAAATGTTTAACTTAGTTTTTACCCAGATATGAGAAAGGTCTGTCGTTCAGTTATATTATTATTTGAGCTGAAAGGCACGTTTTAAATTTTAGAATAAGTAATGAATACTTCGACTTCATAAATACTTAAAGTTGAAATTTCATGATACATCCCTGGGGTAGATTAAAATGTATTAAAGAAACATAACGTCGCTTATGTTATAATACCGCGTAAGTCAAAATTTTATGATGGTAACTATTACAAATTGATATGGTTGATATTCTATATCTAGCATCAAATAAATTTGCAGTTATAAGCCAAAATTTGAACAAAGGTATTAAAACTTAAGCAACAATGATTTAACCTTTCCATGCTTAGTGACCGTATGACTCAGTCACTTACCTCGTCTTAGGTTATTCTTATAGTTCCTCAAACACACATCTATGCCACAAACTATCATCCACATAGACAAGGTCAGAGAAACAAGCCATCTAAAAGCAAAGTACATTTCTATTTCGTCAATGAATTGAATTTAATATTATTTGGATCACGATTTTATTTTTAGGAAACTGATGTACGAACAGACTGTATGACATGAATTTGTTTTACTTCTATCTAAACCATATTTATTATTTTGCATATTTCGAATTGTGTGGCACAGTATGACATATATTAAAATGTCATACTGCGTCATTTTTTTTCTGTGGATTTTATGTCTAAACGTAATAGAAAAGTCTATTATGTTTTGGCTATTATATAGTTGTGCTAGATAGAAAAAATAACATACAATGCACAAAATTTAATAAAATAAAAACTGCCGGTTTGGAACGCAGGAATCCCGGGTTTGATTCCCGCATCAACGCAAAAAATACTTATCGTTAGGATTGCGTATTTCTGTACCTTGGTTACTACTAGATTCCACAAGCTACAAAGCACCCATGAGATATTTAACTAGTGTAACAAATAGTTATTCCCTTGATATAATTCTATTCTACTATGTGTGAAATTACTGTAGGTAGAGATTGAGGCTATATTTATTCTCAATAGGTAATCATCTGTATCATTTATGGCATCATATCTATCTACATCCAACACTGGAGGTGCAGGGTCTTCAACCGAGAACTGATGGGCTCATAACATAGGTGTCTGGAACATTATATACCGTGCCTGTTGTCCAATTCAAATTGATAATCTACTAAGCTGTGATGGTAACATCAGTTTCTTTATGTATCACTTCATTCCTCATTTAATGTTGTAAAAGACTTTGAGCATTCCCTTTTAGCATAGCTTATTAGACCACTGTCAGTTGTTAAACTTTTAAGACAACTCAGTAATTATGACTAAAAGTATGTTAAATAATTTTTTTTCAGCAGATAAAAACATTGAAACAATATACATCAACTTAATCTTTTATTCTAAACATTTTTCTAAATTTAATTTGTAAGGCTAATCCTAATAATGTTACATTCTTTTTGTACCATTCCTTATTGTAATTTAAATGTGTTTTCCAGTTTTTGTCCAGAAATGCCTTGTAAAACACACTCATTTCATCTGCTGTTAAGTTCTCTTTTCCTTCAGGCAAATTTTTCTTCAAGTAGTCTTCTCTTTCCTGAAATAATAAAAAAAATGTATGGATAAACATTAAATACATGTATTGTGTTTTACCTTTACATTGATAACTTTGGTTCTTTTTTATTTCTAAGGTTTATGAAAGTAGAAAGAGGACAAAATATTTTATTTAAAAACAAGAAAACCATAACGTATAACCACTAAATAAGAACATAAATATATGATAATGCTTTAAATTCGACAGAGTTGTCTATAACAAAACATACCTGAAAGAACCTAGAGTTATGTTGCGTCCAAAAATGTTGATTCCAGTTTTGTACCTCTGACCGAAGCTGCCTATATCGTTTCTCTAAAGGAGTGTCACTTGGTGATTCTTTGAATATTATTTTGCGTAAGTTTGAGACGGGATCAGGCGGTCCAACCATGTCACTGGTTATTTTCCTAGGATTTGGCGCTTGAATGGATTTTGAATCTGGCGCTGTGCTCACATAATTGAAAACAGCTGCATTTGTTGTATTGGCCCTGTTGGCGGTAATTACCCGGCGAGTAATCATCATGAAAGTAAGTTCATTATTAATTTATAAATATATATTAACCTATAGTGTAGTTGTGTAACTACTTCTGACAGCAGCAACTGTCAATATCAGCTGCAGCAGTATCATAGTGCACCATGTTTTTTAATACAACATTAATGGAAACTAGACGTATGTTATAAAAAAACGATAATAAATCAATTTAGATTTATAGTCGCATAGTTGATTATACAATATTTAGGAATGCTTGATCTCAATATTAAAATCCTTATTAAAGTTAAATTGCTGGACAGAATAAAAATATATAGAGTATTTATGAACTATTAGTGTCAATGTCATTTTGTTAAATTTTGTCACTGCCGAATTATGTAAACGCATGTGAATGTAATAAATTAGATTCTATTTGCTTTAACTCGCTGTTCGAGCAACAGAGACGCTATTATATTATTTTTTAGTGTTCAAATTCATACATAAACAAAATGGCTAAAGGAAAGAAAGACGACGTCGAAGACGAATACACGGCGAAGCTGGATATGTGCCTCACCGACGGCATCGTGAAAACCGGTAAGTACTACTTTGCAATAGTGTTTTTATATCATTCTCTGCCTATAATTACTCTTAAACGCAATAATGTTCCCAATGGAATCTGTAAAATCCATACATACAGTATCAAATGATTTTTTATGAATTGAATATGTTCATTGCCTGAAATAATCTTACTATTCAAGTTAGTATGTTTCCTCTAAAATATGCAATGAAAACATTGTTGCTATTTACTAGTTGACCTTATTCATTTATCTACTTACTGGGGCACTTTGTGGTTTCCACATACTAAACATTATTTAACTGGCAATTAGTTTTATTCTTTTCCGATTTGAACCTATGTTACAGATTCGTGGAATCATTGTTTCAAATATAGTTGACAATCATCAATTACTTACTCATAATGATTGTTCTAGGAAGTGGTGTGCTACTCGGAGCTTTGTCATCAGTCCTGTTTCTCGGCCGGCGGAGATGGCCGATTATTGCAGGGATGGGCATGGGTATAGGTCTAGCCTATGCCAACTGCGAAAATGAACTCAATCCCAAAAAGAAGAGTGCAGCCTAAGATTGTTTTAATTTATTAGGGTCATCAGTAATCAGGTAATTATAAATGAATAATAGTTTCAATATTAGCACTTGCTATTCTACATGTTAAATGTGGCTCTTATGCCTTAGATTATCCAGTGCATTTACAGGTTCGGGTTTGTTCAGTCTCAGTCATACAGTCAGCAATACTGTTACACATTTGGCACTCAGTAAAAAATGGATTATTTTCTACCTAGGTGAACTAAGTGAAACTTTTGGTATCTTTATATCACTTCTGAACCATTTCACCCAGGTGTTATCTTTCAGGTAAAACAATCCAACATAAGCATATAATAAAAGTGACTATGTCATGAGGACTTTTAAAACTCACATAAAGCATGCTAGAAACTATCAAATTAATATCAAACTATTTATGCACACAGGAAACAGAACATTGTAAAATATGCTTAATATGATATTTTTTTATTTGATTATGATATGATTCCATTCCTGTCACAGTAGTTAAATAAATGTAGTTGATCACATAGTATCAATACCCAAATTATAATCCAAATATAAGAAATACATATAACATTATTATAATATGGGAAATGCATATAACATTATTATAATATGGCATTAATATTTATATATTACTTATCATAAATTTAAGGAATTTTATAGACCATTGGACCATTTTTTAGACATATTTGTTACAGGATGAGTCTTTTGCAATCAAAATTTTTATTTTTTAATTCCAGTTCAGTGTTGTGATGTAAAGCTGTAATAAATAACATTGGTGTAACAAGATTTGTTTCTTTCAGATAAGGACGTCACATATACTCCATCAGTTATGTGTTTAGATCAACTCGCATTTAAGCGTTACTTAATATCTTACAAAAGTCCTGTAGACATTTTATTTAGAAAATATTGTAATTTTGTTCATGTACAAAAGATTATCTAATTATAATAAATGTCTTTTATTTATTTCGTTTAATCTGTTGTTCCTTATATAAATAAAACTTCACATAATATAGAACAATATTTAATAATTTATTGTACAAATTGATACTGGAATAAAGATAAGGATAGATTTAGAGTTTCTTAAATAGTAAAAATAATTTAAATACATGTTGTAATAATATTAAAGTTTAGTAACAATACACAAAAGCTTCACCAACAACCCATATACAAACACCAAACATGGTGATAATTTAACGACAAAACATGGCAATACACCGGTTAAGGAACAGAATATCATACAGCAATTATGAATAGGCATTGCAGAAACTTGTGCATCGAGAACATATATGTAGACAATTTCCTTGGAGAAGAGAAATTGTAACCTTCTTACACAAAACACCACTGACAGCTATCAATAATACTAAGGTTCACAAAATGACATGCAATTTTCCCTTAGGGCTGAGATATCAGTACACAAGATAGATTAGCCTTTACAAATCTGTCTAAACATTATGCATTCCATCCATCTATCATGCATTCATATACAAGATTGGCTTATTGGTGTGTTGAAATATCTCATTATTAAAATTTTAAAAGCCAATGTGAGTACACCGAGGCATACACTCAGACAACACAATTTCTGTGTTTGTGCAGAAACCTTCATACTCTTGTAACTGGTGCAACGTAAATTTGGTGCATAGAGAATAGTCGACGTATTTACGCTGTAGCGGTCAAAACGTTAAGGCAATAGCAATTGCATGGCAACTGAGGAGAAAATATATTTTCAAAGAATAGGAACTTGAGATATCTGCTCTCTACAAACAATGTAAACTTGATGACAAGTTCCTTCAATACTAAACAATTTAAACATTAACATTCACTAAACCTGTCATTACAACTACAAAATTTGTCTTTTTATGATCAAACTTCCATAAAAAATGCACTTCAGTTATATTCGAATGAACAAGGCAAAGTTTAACACAACACATCACTTGTTAGGTTCAAACAATACAATTTGAACAGAAGTTCATAACAAACATTTACCACAAAAGTGACCTTTTTACAACAAAAAAACTCAGTTTTATCGCAATAAAATTAGCTAATACTAATGCAGCTAATTAAGATTTCTTATATAATTACAATTTATATTTGGTAAAAAAAATTGACTAGCATGTTAATACCCGACTACACTCAAAACTAGGACCCATAATTAGGATATAAGTGTGAAGTGACATAAAAAATGTAAAACAACTTGCTTCATTTAAATCATGTGTAATGTGGTCAAATAACAAAAATTAAAGACAGAGACATTTCCGATAATCAAAAACGATTTCATGCCAAATAAAAATGAAAAAAAGTTTTAAATTAAGAAAAATATATTCTATTTAAAACAGTTCCATTCGTTCTAGTAAATTTTCTTCTAGCTAACTCTGAACGCTGTTGGTCGAGAGTGGCGACATTAACAAAGTAACATTAACTTCAGGCACTGTAAAGGTCTATTGTAAATTGTTCCATTCAGCAATATCGTATTTGCCTTAAAATTCAAGCGGGACTTACCGAGAGTCTAGATTCAAACGTGTAAAATAGTTGAACAAAGAGACTGGACATACATGAACATTGCTTTAGGTCTCGCATGAGCGTTATTCCATACACCATGATTTACTTTTTATAAATAAAAGAAATTAATTTAACTACGTTACTAAGTTCAATTTCCTCTATAATGAGCAATGTATGTTCAGTCAATTTGCCTTCAATAATATTGTCATTACCGCCTATGAGGTGCTCAGTGACGTCATGCATACTCCGTAATTACACTATTGTGACTCTTGTGAAATTGGCTAATTTACAGCTAATTTATTATACAACTTTGTGATTCCTTAAAGGCAGTGTTAATACCAGGCTAGGTGCCCTTTGCGCTGGCTTTTGAGGTAAATTTGGTTTAATGATATCATTTACGAAGAATAAACTTTAACCAGCCGAACAGTTTTCACGTGACATTGACACTGCCCACAAGCCCTAATTAATTATAAATTCTCAAAACGTGAGCTACTTCAGCTAGATTCCAACACCTACGAAAGGAGACCAATCGGACCACCCACCCATTGTGATAGGCACTATTCGACATACGTCCACATTTGCATACAAAACGTTCCAGCAGCAACCACAAAACTGAACCCTATCCTACTTCGATCAAGGTTAAAAATCGAAATGTTTTGGGTTGACACTGAAACATTTTGTATCTATAACTTTGCAATAACATCGAGCTTAAATGTACAACTTAATCTATACCAAAGATTGCGTGGCATTCAGGAAGCCGAGTATACACAACGAACAAACAAAGCCAATCAGACGTGCGGATTCACGCAGTCACCTGGAGGGGACATATTGTGTCCTGTGTCGACCCGACTTTTGCCTTATATTACAGATCCATAAACCGTACTCAAGAGAACGAAATTGAAAATTGCGTCGCTAAGATAAAACGTTAATATATTATCAATAGACAGTTTGCTTACAAATCGGAGATCTGGCAATGGCGAGATGTAAATCTAAATTCTATTCTACAATTCAAAAACGTAAATATTCAAGTTTTTACAACGACAGGTGCAGCGAAACAAATTGGGTATGCAAGTGGAATTACCTTTAGCAGTATTGACTGTTAATTGAAAATGTTATATTATTGTAGGTTTCCCATGCAATTCTATTTTCAGTCGAATCTGGAGATAATAATGAAATAAAGTAACAATAAATTAAGAGTCGATTATTTTACTAGCAAGATTCGGTTTCTATACGATTTATATTTTTAGTAAGCGCTTAAACAATTGTATCTAGTTGAGAAGATTATGAACTAACCCTCTTTTATATGAACTAAAAAAAGGTTTTACTCTTGTTATCACTATTTTTAAACAATTCTAAACATTGGCTTCTACTCATCAAGCGGCTTTATTTTCATAAATATTTTCCACAATACAGATTTTTCTTTATAATAATTATTACAAAGAAAAAAATCAATGATTACTTCATATAATTTATTTAAATATCTCAACTAATCTTTTATATATTAGTACCTACAAAAAATTACCATATATATTTATATTCTAATACATATATTTTTAAATTACAAAATGAGGAAACTAGACTAGAATCTTAATTTTGTTAACTCACTACACAATTAATTCCAAAATAATATTACTGCACATAAGTTGTATGTAGAACATAGCTTAGAATTTTCTTATATTAAATGTTGGCAACATCAACCAGTATCAACACACAAAAGTGTGATACTCATGTCTCCGTATGGCTATCACACAGGGGACCGTGCTCACAATCTTAAGACGATAATTGGTCAGTACAATTGCTTATATGAATCATGTACGGTCTCCTGCATATTGCCTATATATTTATTTTTAACTCCGTAAGTAAATAGCATATAATATACAAGTATATAGCAAAGGATTGTCAGCCAATAAAGTATGAGAACATATTAAAATTGTATATCAAATGCTTCTGTTAGCTCACTAAACAACAACATAAAAGTGAATATTTGATAATAATTAATACTTGAATTATCAAATTTTTGGCAATAGAATTTATTCAGAAATCGTGAGAAAGGAGCAGGTTATCTATAAGACTGTCAATTAAACAGTTATTTGTTTATTTAAATATTGGTTAAAGAACTATCTATTAAAGTTGCTGCTTTGTAGGTTAATGAAAAAATTTAAACTTAGACAAACTTATTCATATTTTGATGTTTTATGACCTTTTTTCTGTTTAATGATTTGACAAGAATAGATCGGAGTAAACGGTTCGCGACATCAAACTGCTATAAAATCATTGTCAAGGCAGAATATTACCTTAATACGCTCAATGACTGATTTGTTTAGATAACACCACCCGGTCATCGGGGTCATAGGTCATTTGAGTTATGTTGTGTGTATCATTAATATTTACAGAATAAAATATGCCTGTAATAGGTATATTTCAATAGATGTTTGGATTGTTTTATATATAAGTAGATACGTGTTAGATACACTTCTAGTTATTTCGATGTCATCAGAATAGTACAGCAATTTGTTCATAAAAAAAGGCATGGCAAATTAACTTTGCAAACTCAGTTGCGTTTTTCACCAAATATTTAAAGCTTAACACAAGCACTAACTGGGAATTTCTGGATTATTTGGCCTACATTGAGTTATCTATTACAATTCCCATACAATTTGACACTAAATATGTCATCAGTACAGCCGTTCCCGCTGCCCGCTGCTGGAAATACAGTGCCCCACTTATATTCCCAACAATCGATTGCCTATACGGTTTCAAAAGTAATAAACAGCTATAATATAGAAATTATCAAACTTTAATATCGATATCGATAAATAATCGATCGTCAATAACCCCCGCTTTACCCATCGTCAAACTAGATCCGCAGGGGATCGTATATTAGAATAACCCGGTACTCACTGCGGCGACGTGTCCGCGTCGGGCTCGTGAGAGGGCGCGGGGTCGGGGTCGGGGTTTTCGCCGGGGCCGGAGTCGGGGTCTGCGGCGGGCGCGGGGGTCGGCAGTCATTTGGTGGTCATGTCAGGCCAGTAGTTGATGTAGTAGCGGTGCGTGCTGCCTTCGAACAGCCGGTCCAGCCAGTTCTCAAGCCCGTCTAGGAGATTCTCTGTTGAAAGATTTGAAGTGTGAGAGAGGTAGTGAAATTACTGCACTATGTGACATAATATCTTCAAGTCATAAGGTTGACAACGCGCTAGTGATATCCTTGTGATATTACGAGTGCGATAACACTTACTATCATGCGGAAGCTTGCTTGTTTGCCGACCTGGTGTAAAAAAAACTAGAATGCAGCAGGTCGTGGATAGACAGCATTATCATCAAGCTACGTTCTGCAATACGGTAAAGGGGGAATTTTTACCTTTCTTGGGGAGGCCTTTATCCAGCAGTGGACGTTCTACGACTCCTTTATTGATGACGTTGGTAATATTTATTTTCAGTACTCAACAATAATCAGTTTTCAGTTAAAATTTCAAAGGATTATCATCATCATCACAGCAGCCGCAATATCCACTGCTGGACATAGGCTTCTCGTCAATAAAGGGAGAATTTGCCCACAATAGCCGTACCGTGATGGCAATCGCAGAGCGTAGCTGAATGCTGCTGCCCATCCCCGCCCTGTTGCATTTAAGCTACGCTGCTTCGGATGGATATCTGTCGGTTCCGGTACCTCAGTCGCCTCTTACGACACCTGGTACAGGGGGAGGTACTATACTACTGTACAGCCGGGGTACTACACAGCTGGGCAGGGCCTAAACTAGTATTTTATTAGTAACTAAAAATGAGGATTAGAAACATGAAATTGAGCAGAGGGGTTCATTTATAACGTAGGGGCGCACTAAGAAAGGATTTAAAAATTCACCCCCCAAAGGGGTAAGTCGGGGGCGCTATGTTAGTATGAGACATTGCTGTTTTTAAAGTTATTCAAATAAAGTTCAGTACAAAATTCTTCACTGAAAGTCACAAAGTACGTGTAAAATATAAATCGAAAATCGTCCCTTAAGAGGGTAAAAAGGGAGTGTAAAGTTACAGGTGAGCTTACCCTGCAGCAGCACGGGCGGGTCGTGCGCCTCGTCGCACGAGGACTCATCGGGCTCCGTGTGGAAGCCGATGAAGGCGCCGGCCTCCGGGTCCGCCGCGCCGCCGCCCAGCGACCGCGTCATCCGCGACATACGCTGCGAGCGCGGGGGCGTCATTATTGACCGCGAACTCATGTGCACTACTTTCGACATCTTTGTCCTCACCTCATTCGATTTGACGTGCCCGTCGATACGTGACGTATACTCGACGTATGACGTGCACTTACTCTGACGTGCCCGTCATTACGTAACAAAAAGCGTATGTACCTTGTGTAGCTTGACGCATTTGAGGTGCTTGACGTGGTAATATGTAGTACGTTGGTAGTAAGTTGTGTAATATACAATGGTGCATAGTGTAGTGTATGATGAGTTGTGTAGTGTATATTATGCGGTGTGTATTATGCAATGTGTAGTGTGTAGTGTGCAGTATGTAGTGTTTAATTTGCAGTGTGCAATATGCAGGGTGTTTTGCGCAGTATGCAATATGCAGAGTGTAGTGTGCAATGTGCAGTGTGTAATGTGCGGTATGCAGTGTGTAATGTGCAGTGTGCAGTGGGTATTATGCAAGTGTAGTGTACAGGTACAGTTAGAGGTAATTCGCACAACATCTCACACATTGACCGGACTCCATAGTAAGTCTTTTAAAGCACTTGTTGCGGACGTCAGACAACAGAGGAATCATATATTTAACACCCAGGCACAGAACAAACACAAAGACCATGATTGAAATAAATAGACGCACCTTGTGCGGCTTGGCGCACTCGGGGTGCTTGGCGTGGTAGATGCAGAAGTGCTTGCGGTGCGGGTTGAGCGCCAGCACGGTGCCCACGCAGTTGCGCGCGTTCACGCGCAGCTCGCCGCCGCCCAGCGACAGCTGCAGCACGCGCCGGAACCACTCGATGTTCCGCTCCACCATCAGGTACGCGAACAGCAGCGTCTTGTTCCTGAGTCGAGGGAACGCAAGTTTCCTTTTACTCCAACCGGAACCGACAGACGGCGGTACATCTAGCCGAAGTAGTGAGGCGTGAAAATGCGACAGGGCCGATTCAAATTCAAAAATGCAAATCCACTTTGTGAGGCGGTCTATGTCCAGCGGTGGATGTACTAGGGCTGCTATGATAATGACGAACCGCTCCAAAATGCAAGAGCCTAGCGAGACCAACTGTCGCTGAGCTGGACTATAGCTGTCAATATATCGCTATGCATTTATTCCCTTGTTGTATAATAAACGACTGCCAGCCTTATCAGCAAGTTGAAGGGGCAACGGGCAGGGCACGGAGCCCTTTATTCCAATGAACTATAGGGCCGTAGGTTCTGGATGTAGAGCGCATGCTAGCAAGCCGTCCACCCACAAGGTGGATAGACGATCTAACTCAATCCGTGGGATAACCTGTGTCACCGGTCCTATTGGAAATCACTTGAGCAGTCTTATATGCAGCATTGGATATATTAGCAGTTATTGCTGATAAAATCTTCACGTCAATGTTAAGTTGATGATATCATCCGCATCAGCTTTTTGCAATTCCGAATGAGATACTCTGTACTTTAGTATAGTGTAATAATATTTATTCCTATACAACTGTACAATATTACTCTAAGCGAAGTCTACTCTAGGCCGTTACTTACTTGCGGTACGGCCAAACAATTTTGTGGAACTTAGACAACAGCTGCACCCGGCTCTGCATGTCCACGAGCAACACGATCGTTCGACATCCTGGTTTCAATAACCTGAAAAGAGAAATCTTTACTACATCGTCTTACTAAAACTAAGTCGCTGTCTGCCCCTATCGCTTAGACCTTGAAAACTACGTTTTTTAATAGATAGGGTGAGACCCGGAACATATATGTATATAATATGTATAATACATGTTTTATATAGTAGCGAAACACAGATAATTGTAGAGGTTTCCAATATGATGTCGTGTAACCCATTTCGTTACGATTACATTGCAATCACTGGCTGAATTCGACGAGATACATTAAAATAATGTACTACACTGTGTCTCCTGCATAGTACACCTTAACGTCTGCATTAAAGTCCGTGATAATATAAGTCTATCTCTTAGAGAAAACGCATAATAACAAGTTTTTATCATTTACTCTAGATTCACAAATCTACGTGGCAGATGGCGCCGCAGTCGGTATCTAGATTATTTATCAGGACATCTGTCGGGTCCGCTGGTTATTAAATAAAATACGAAAAAACAAGAAATAATGAATGGTAGAGGAGAATTGTACCTCCCCCTGGAACTTTGTGGCAAGAGTCAATTGAGATACCAAATCCTACTGCCGGAACTAGAGGCAGACATCATAAAAAGGTTGTCTGGTCATTTCACTCTCATTTATTTTTATTGTTCCAAGAGCATATTTTGACCTGCTCTATTTAAAAAAAGGAAAGGCAATTATGAATAAAGTATCCCTTGCGGATATTGGACTTGTATAGGAATATTTCGAGCAGTGGACATCAACCGGTTCACGATGGCCGTTGAGCGCGCACGTACCTGACCAGGCCGTTGTACTTCTCCGCGCGCAGCTCGTGCAGCCTCATCTCGGGCTGCGGCTCGTTGTTGTTCTTCTTGCTGCTCCCGTTCTGCTTGCGCCGCTCTTCCTTCTGCCGCTGCACCGACTCTTCTTCTATACGGCTGGAGAGAATCATCGGATGTGGGATTGTTTAAAAGGGGACGTCGGTTACAATTTTTTTTTTAATAAATTCATAAAAGGTTTTTTAAAGATATCACACAACAAATTCACACATATGGGGATGGAACCTACGACCTTAGGCGCAAACGATAGGAACACTATCGAATGCGCCATCGGGCTGATTGGTTGTTGTCGAATCGGTCGGAATTCCATTGTAATAAGTCATTGAAAGGATATTTTCCGTCCTAGAGCAATATAGGGCAGAAAGTATACTCGATGTGTGTATTAATGTTTGCATTAATGGTACGTACTAAGAGCTTAAGTTAATGGGCAGCAGCATCCCAATCGCACTGCTATTAATAGCCCGGCATTTATGGGTCTAAATCTTTCTTTCTGGCGAGGTCCCACGTGCAGCAGCGCAAGCACACCCGGACTCACATGAGGTAGGCCATGAGGTAGCCGGCGGCCAGCACGAGCCCCACGGTGGCCAGCGCGGAGGCGGCGGACAGCGCGTGGTGCGCGCGCAGCGCGAGCAGCGCGCGCTCGGCCCACTCGCACAGGCGCGCCGCCGCCGCGCGCAGCGCGCCCAGCCCCGCCTCGTCCACCAGCTCCTGCGCACGGCGACCACACTCAGTTCCCCGCCTGGGGAGGCTGTGTTTAGTTCGTCGCAAAACGTCTCCGATATCACCGACACACCCATCGAAGAGACTTGATGGCCCGGTATGGAATGATGAATACCCGAAGGATAGCTGTGGGACGGCGGTCGACAACCTTTTGTCCTTTCGTACGGAGTGGCCGCTCGATATAAAGGCGAGTCGCAATTATAAACATTTTGATAATAGCTAAAAAGTTTTCTATCTGTAGTATGTTTTAAAGGTAAATAAAAACTGCCACTTTTGAATACTTACTCTAAACTGAAGCTTTTAAAACTTTGCGTACTAAACGTAATGCACCTAAGCAATGAACCATTTCAAATGTTACTATTGGTTTGTTTGATAATTATAGGTAGTTTTACTTTCACAATTTTGTAAATTAATAAGCAAATAATTGTTTTCGTCAGTATTACCATAATATTTTGATAAAAATTATGGGTTTTAATGCTAAAGTTCACTAGTAGTGCATATGCTCGTGAAGTAAAAGTTAACAAAGATTTTTGTTTGTTTTTTCTTTAATAAAGTAAAAGCAGATAAATGTTTAGTATCGAGTCTGACTCCCTTTAGCTGAAATCACAGCTTGAATTCTTCTCGGTATGCTAGCGAGGATATCCCGGATACTTGCTTGCGGAATACGTTCTCACTCCGCGGTAATCACAATCTTCAGCTCTCTGATGGTCTGCGGAACCGGTTGTACTGATCTCACGCCTCGTTTCAGAACGTCCCAGACATGCTCTATAGGATTGAGGTCGGGAATTCGAGCTAGCCAATCCAAACGACGAATGCCGACCTCTTGCACATACGCTTTCACATCGCCAGACGGGTGGGCGCGAGCGTTGTCGTCCATAAAAATTGAGTCTTCGCCTAACACGGCCAATGCGGGTTGTGCATGAGGAATTAGAACTTCCGTTATGCATCGATGTCCAGTCAGTGAGCCGTTTTCAATGAACACTAACTCTGTACGATCCATTATGCATCAAAATCTTTCAGTCAAACCAAAATAAGTGACTATTTTAAATAATATAATTATAATTAGGTACACTACGTATCTTATGTACACGATTCATAAATGCATAATTTAATACCTATCCAACGTACCACAATTACATAATAATATGTAGTAGGTTTTATTTTCCCTAACCCGTATAATACGCTTTCTTGTTTAAGACGCATTTTTGGTAGGGTCCCTGGAAAATCGTCTTAAGCGGGTTTTACTATACATACATACTTAAGAGACAGGACAACGTCTATCTTGAAATCCCAGCTTTATCTAACTACAGAACGTCTAACGTCTAGCTAAACAAAGGTCAACCTGCACGCTGGCTTCGTAGGGGAGTCCCTGCGTGGGCTGCAGCAGCCGCTGGATCAAGCGGTCCAGCGCCCGCTTGGTCTCGTTGAGCCGCTCCTGGTAGCTGGCGAGCTCGGGCCCGGCGCAGGCGGGCTGGCAGGTGGGCCAGGTCTCGTTCAGCCACTCGTACTGGATGCGGGTGGGTTCACGCCGCCAGATTATCACGATGCGGTGTTCGATCTGAGACGTGTCGCTGCCTGTACAAATGTATTATTATACGATTAAGCAAAGTTTATGCTTAAGAGAACATAGATTTAGAGTACTTATTGAATAGCATTATAAGCCGGGTGGTCCCAGCGGAGTGGAATAGTACCTACTATACCTCCCTCAACCTCTGGCTCTGGGATATATATCCAACCTTACAAGCTCAATCCTTATAAACTCAAACAACTTTTAACACAACAGCACGTTGATTATTGGGAATTTGAGAACCTTTAAATATTATATTCGAAGCGATAAGTAATGAGGTGCCCCTTTTTAATAAGACGGCGCTAACGGATAAATGTCCAATTCGATACAGTAAGAAGTGCATAAAGCGATTCTTTATACAAAGTGGATTAGAAACACATTAAATAAATTAAAATAAAACTTCACACACTCTAGAGTACGAACATCGCACACGCAACATACCTAAATGAAGTGTATGTTAATTACTGCAGGGTTTTACCTGCAGTAAAACCCTGCAGTAATTCATGTAATTAATTGACTATATTTTCTTTGGTCTAATTAACGATTTAATTTAACGATTTTTAAACGCGATTTATTTAATTTTTTTCTTATTTTGTTTAACGTTTCGGTTACCTTGCAGCGACCGTTCTCAAATCAATCAATTGACAATAAAAGTTTGGTAACAAACTTGGCATAACAAAAATAGACTTAAAAAAAATTATAAATTATGGTCGATTTTCGACTACAAGGTGACCACTTGTAAAAACAACGAAGCACACCGGAACTCACCGGAGCCGTGCGCCAGCGCACCCACGAAGTCGGGCTGCGCGTGCGCGTACACGTAGGCGTAGTGCAGGCGGTCGGAGCGCGCGCGCGCCGCCAG